>JACEEZ010003218.1:20000-57500 GCA_016584305.1 Chionoecetes opilio
AGGTATTTTATATATCATAACCATGAATATGGTACAGCCTACAAAGAGAAGCTACGAGAGAAAAAATTTCGAGTTGTTTTGTGGCGAATTGATATTCAGGTGCTATAATTCTGCTCGCTGACACATAGATAGATGAGTAAGGTGATGCTGCAAGGCTTCTATACCAGAAAACATCACAGCAGGTCTCATAGAAGCAAGCCGCAAGTGGTAGAAGGCACCATAGTCGCTTCCAGTATACTACCTTTATACGAGGCTCTATTATACTCTGTTTTCTTTGTTAGAAAGCACTCTGCACATCAGCCATTACCTCAAGTCTTCTCTATATGTTCTTAAGCAAGACAGGCACGGAAAATTATAGCCCTGGAATATCAATTTCGCGCAAAATACTCGAAATTCTTCCATCGCCGTAGTTTTCCCGTTCAGGTCCACCCGCGGCGACCGACTTATCCCCACAGGCATTCGTGTAAACAAACGCCTGACGTAGTTATGGTAGGGTCATTGGCTGTTGTTAGGTGTTGTACCAGTTTGTGTGGTTTAACAAACCATTGAAATTGTATATGACCCTCTTTCCAGAGCCTATGTGCGGTAGATGGGAGATGTTAGCTTGATCCTTATAGACAATCGGGTTGGAGTCGGAAAGATAAGAGTGGAAATGGAGACGGACAAGAGCAAGAGCAAGAAACGTGAAACACACAATCATCAATTACAAACTACATAAACATAATACTGACGTTAAGGAGCGTCGACAACGATTACGAGATGAGCATGTTTCTCGATTACGATGATATTATAATAAAATATACGGTCATTTAGCATTTTCTCACCAAAATATCAATGCCATTCTACATTGATTGTCACTTTATATCAATGTAGTATAAACATTGAAATCGTATATTTGTGTTAATAATTGTCTACATTCACAACTCTATTCAGTCAACATATGTCATTAACATCGGAGGTATAGTAGATAAGCAAAATTACCTACCATACGCGGCGAGTTTGCCACCGATAAGCTAAAATTTCAGGTAACACAGCCTAACCTAAGGAAGTGGGTAATACAACGTTCAAGTTATGGTGAGATAATAACTCTAGCAGGTCGTTGTATAGCTCAGAGCTCCGTAAGTATTAAAAGTACACCTAATGAGGCACAAGGACATTAATAAATTTACTAATGACCAGAAATGACAGCTACAAGAAAACACGACGAGAAAAATTACGATTTTTGCAAATGATACGCAGGCATCGACGTGCCGCGCACGGAGACTGGATGTGATGCAAAGCTCAAACGAAAACACGCACGCACCAGTCCATGCAACGCAAAACAGCAACATACGCCCACGCATGCACCACGAGCCACGACGCTCGCAGCACGCACGCCACACCCATACACACACGCAGCACGCACGCACCACACCACACACACACACACACACACACCACACACACACACACACACACACACACACACACACACACACACACACACACACACACACACAACACACACACACACAACAACATACATACATACATACATACAACATACATACATACATACATACATACATACATACATACATACATACATACATTCATACATTACTTCAACATGGGAACTCTCATACGTTCAGGTGGTTTACACACTCGGCTCACAACCGAGAAGGTCCTGGGTTCGATCCCCGGGCGGAGCGAAGACAGACGGGCGGTCTTCTTAAAACCCGAGCCCCTGTCCACCCAGCAGTGAATGGGTGGGTACCGGTGTTAGCCGGGGGTTTGTGACCCGCCTCCCGGGGTGGTGGCCTCGGGCAACATTAAGAACTAAGGATGAATGATAAAAAATGTTGATATGGAGACGGGGCCATACGAGCGATGCTCAGGCCCTGTAAAATACAACTAGATGAAAATACACACACACACACACACACACACACACACACACACACACACACACACACACACACACACACA
The DNA here is from genome assembly GCA_016584305.1 of Chionoecetes opilio. Lineage (NCBI taxonomy): Eukaryota > Metazoa > Arthropoda > Malacostraca > Decapoda > Majidae > Chionoecetes > Chionoecetes opilio. The sequence continues at coordinate 21,969 of JACEEZ010003218.1, forward strand.
CACACACACACACCACACACCACACACACACACACACACACACACCACCCCCACACCACACCACCCACCACACACCACACCACACCACACCACACACAGGGTGGTACAACTGTAAACTATCTGTGTCACTTGACGCGCGCAGGTTCCAGCCCCGTGCAAGGCTCAAAAAATCTTTCCTTGGATACGCGGGCATGGAATCCCCACTGAGCAAGGGCATGGGTGTATGTCACAGTATGTGGTGTATGAGGTCCAAGCTTAAAAGATCAGTCTTGAGCTCTAAAGCTCTTTCCGGGAGGGTATACAAGGAACAGGTCGAGATCGCGAGATCAACACGTGATGAGGCAAAGACTACTCTATACAGTATAGAGTAGTCTTTGGATGAGGCCATGGGTGAGAAAATTACACACAAAGCGGCGGTTCGCTGTCATCCTGCATTGTGTGGTTGCAGGAGAGAACTCTTCCTTAAAACATCATTGTCATTGTAGATATGTATAATCTGCATTTTTTGAGGAGAGTTCACATTATAATTTCATTCCATCACAGCTCTTGCAGGAGATGAATTGATGAATACTAATATGGTTACTGCAACGTTTCGAATCATACTATGATAGTTTCTATGTTAACACCACAACATTTTCATAGGCACACAAGTGTGTGGTGTGTGTGTGCGTCTGTGTCCCTCCCCCCTTAGAAAGAGAACCACCCCGAAATCAACCTATTTCTACAGCCCATCGTCCGCGTCCAGGGTGTCCAGCACCATGCCACAGTACACGCTGATATACTTCGACGCGCGGGGAAGAGCAGAGCTGACACGCTGGATCTTTGCTTACGGCGGCATAAACTACGTGGACGACCGAATCAAGAAAGAGGATTGGCTTGAGCGGAAGAATGGTTAGTGACTTTATTTGGATGATATTTGTGAGATATATTTGTGTGTTTGCATGATGAAGTGATGTATGCGGCGAAACATTTCTGCAAATCGATGTCTTTGTCTATAGAAAGTAATACACCTGCGTGATTGTGATGGTGGCGGAGATACAAGGCAATCGAATCTCTGAAGTCTTTCTTCCTTTCGTTAGTTGTCTTCACTGGCAAGGTCCCTGTGCTGATGGTGGACGATAAGGCTTTGCCGCAGTCCCTTGCCATTGCTCGCTACGCCGCAAAGCTCACCGGTCTCGTACCGGAGGACAATTATGATGCCGCTATGTGCGACTCTGTTTCGAATACCCTTTCAGATGTCACCGGAGAAAGTTATAAGATCTGGTTAGTGGAGGAGCGGGGCGCGGGTTGATTGTATTCTTGTGATGAAAACTGGATATGGTTGTTTATTCTTTTCAATTTTGTCACTTCCTCACACACAGACACTCACTAACTTAAATCTGCATTTATGTAATCCCATTATTTTTCTTTAGGTTTTCAGGAAAGAGTGAGGAAGAGAAGAAACAGGAGTTCGAAGACTCTTTTTACCCTAACATAAAAAAATCTTTCCTCGAGAGACTTGACAAGATTCTCACCGGCAGGGAATGGTTCCAAACGGACAATGTGAGTGTTGGAGCAGCGGGATACAAGGTTCGATCGGGCCTGGTGTGGTAAGGACAATTTTATCCATTCTACTCAGTCACTATGAACGTGAAGGCAGCATAGGAGTAAACAATAAATCATTGGGGGCATACACTGGGGGCGCGTCGCCTCGCCCACCCTACGACGCCATTCTCGGGGGTCACCACGCGCGAGTCCCCATGCAGGCTCCCTTTCCATACCAAGCAACTCTCGGCAGAAAACATAAACTTACTCCATCCACGAGCCTTGTGGGCGCCCCCTTGGCCTCCTCCACGCCGGATTTTCTCTTACAGATACAACCCGGTGGGACGGATCAGTTTCAGTGTAGCGTGCCACATGCCCATATAGCCGAAGTTGACACTTAATTATCCCAGCGATACCCCATGATTCTGCAAAGACACCCATTACTAAAGGCATCGATTCGCCTCTTCAAGTCTTTATTTATTGTCCATGTCTCACAAACATAGAGTAAGACAGTGGTCACAAGCAACTTGAAGATCCGGATCCGTGTCCTTCTGCACAGGTACCTACAACGCCAAATGCTCGTGTTGAGCGAGTCCATAAAACCGTGGGCTATGCCAATCCGTCGTAAGACCTCTTGACGTGACCCGACGTAATTCCGGACTGAGCAACCAAGGTTTGTAAAACTTTCCAAGATCTCAATGTCCTCGCCGCACGGATGAACAGACTGTATTGTTTCATCTAATAAGCCCCCAAACACCTGGACCTTGATCTTGGGCCAGAGGAACTCAAGTCCCAAAGGCTTTGCCTCCTCGTGCAGCGCCTCGAGAGCCATCACCAGGACCTCCAGCGACCCAGCAAAGATTACTGCATCATTTGTAAAAACAAGATTAGTGATCTTGGTATCGCCGAGGGATGCTCTACAATCACTTTGGTCCACAAGTTTGCCCAATACCCAGTCCATACAGGTGTTGAAAAGTGATGGCGCAAGGACGCACCCTTGCCTCACTGCTTCTCTTCACAGGAAAAAGATGGATACACCTCCCCCACACTTCACAGCACTCTCGGTCCCAGAGTATAAGCCAGTCAGCAGACCAACAGTCCTTGCAGGAATCCTGCGAAGCCGTAGAAGAACCCAAAGTGACTCAAATACCAGTTTAAACATGACCGAGATATGGACATAAGCACGATGTACTGAGTCAAACTCCTTCTTAAGATCAACATGGGATGCAAGCATCCCCTGTCAAGACTCACATTTACGCTCCACCAGGACACGAAGCGCTAGGATACGGTCCGTTGTTGACTTACCAGGCGTGAACCCAGACTGCTCAGGTCTCTGATGCTTCAGTAGATGACTGCGGATACGTGTCAGCAATAGATGGGCAAGCACCTTGCCTGGCACGCTAAGCAGTGTAATACCACGGTAATTGTTGCAGTCCTGACTGTCCCCTTTCCCTTTACAGATAGGAACGACCAGCCCCCTTTTCCAGTCAGGAGGAATAGTACCTGATTGTCACACGGCAGTCAAGACAGCATGCAACCCACGGATCATGGCCTCACCCCTAGCTTTGAGCAGCTCCGCACTGATATTACAAACACCAGCTGCCTTTCCATCCCCCAACCTTTGCTACAGCCTCTCTGACTTAGTCAAGAGAGGGTGTGGTTTCGTCAATGGGAGGATCGGCATCAACTGCCTGTAACCCAGTGGTGTGAAGCTGCCCAATTGGAGGATCCACCTTAAACCACTGCCTTAAATACTCAGCCCAACGAACCATCTGCTCATCCATGTCCGACACGAGGCGCCAATCTGCTGCTCGGATAGCACTCGCCCGAGATGAAGACTTGAAGCGGAACTTCTTCAAGGCTCGGTAGGTGGGTCGGAGGTCATTAGCGTTCAAATGGCCCTTGAAATCCTCAGTGAGACTCCTGACATGCCTCTCCTTGTCTATCCCAAGGAGAGTTCTAGTTCTGCGTGACAGAGCCCTGTACTGGTCCTGGTTCCCAGCAAACCTAGCAGAGGGACTATAGGAGTATACTGAGAGGGAGGGGAGGCGATGGCCAAGTGGTTAGCGTCTTGGAGTGGTGAGCTCCAAGTCCCGAGTTCGAATCCTTCCGGGGTCAACTCTTCCGACCATCTTTAAAGCGGTCAACAAAAGCCTGGTAGGTGAGCACAAGGTCCCGAGTTTAAGTCCCACCAAGGAGCAACTGTAATATCCAGCGTAGAGTCGCCGAAGACATCCGCATACTGCATACCTGTTCTTTCGACTGCGACTACAAGTGCGGCGGAGGGAACACCAGGTGGCATCATGAGCCTAACTGAGGGTCAGACCATCACAGAAAACAGGACCTTCACCTATGACCACAGGTGTCCATAGAAATCCAGCCTGCGCCACCACGGTCGAGGGCCAACCATCACAGCCCTCCAGGATGTGCAGGGCCAACCACCTGAGCCCTCAAGGAAAAAAAAATAGCCTACAGGCGCAATAGGCTTCAACGTAAAGAAAAAGAAAAAAAAGGGCATGGCGAAATTGAGCCACATTGAGCCGCGCTAGAACCAACGCCCTGTATCCGCCGGTGCACTATAGACACAGTGGAGTCTAGTGGCAGCCTGTGAATCTCTCTCATTGCACCCAGAGCGGCCACCCATTCGTCTGATTCAGAATACTCACAAGGTTGGGTTTATCTACAGTTATGTTACCTGGAGCGAACAAGTTCTAGGTGACATTTCCTCATGAGTTAATGGTAGGTCCTTATCAGGATACTCAAGGGGATTTAGATGAATAGGAAAGGATTATTCAGCATTACTCTAAAATGGTGGTTTTTGGACCTCCTGAATGCCTCCTTGGATCATCCCTTAAAAGTATTATTGAAAATCTTCATAAATTGTTCCACTTTTAATAAAATACATTTTTTTCTGTAAAATCTAATACAAAACATTTTCTAATACTATCATTACGATCAATCAGATCAATTACGATCAAACTTGTCAATCTCAATATGCGGCCATGACGGCTTATTTTCATCCGCGTTCAGTCTATTCCTTTTATTTTACCTCCATAAGTGTGGATCGATATGTTGATTATATACGACACATATAGGTAGCGTGAAAGAGTTATTGGGTGGAGAAGGGCGAATAGTTAGGCTGGAGGAGGTATGATACGAGGGTCTGTAATGAGGGTAAAACTCTAAAAGGAATAATCAATGCATGAAAGACTTTGCTGCTACGCAAGTATGTACATATATCTACAGGGCCTCAAGCTGAAGGAAGACCACACACGTGGGAGTGAAGGTAAGACTAAATTTAAGACCAATTTATTACATTTCCTTAACGATCCTTTTCCAGAACAATAAAACACTTTGGAACTCTGAACCCTCCAACAAATTTGGAGAGCTTGGGCAAGCCAGTGCTCACTAGTGGCAAAATTCAAACAAAAAAATCGACTTCACTCTGCGTTGGTTTGAGTTGGAAGGTTATCGTCTTTGAGGGGAAGTTCTCAGTGACGTGGGTACCTCGGGTAGTAAATGTTTATACATATGCGACAGATCTTTCGACAATGTCACTAATCTAACCGATTCAGTAACTTAACTTCTATAGTTTTGAAGAGGGTTGCATCCCCGGACCAGCTTCTTAAATCTCCCAACTAACTAGCCTCAGCAACCCTCTAACCCTCCCCCCAAAACAACTAACTAGCCTCAGCAACCCTCTAACCCTCCCCCCAAAACAACTAACTAGCCTCAGCAACCCTCTAACCCTCCCCCAAAACAACTAACTAGCCTCAGCAACCCTCTAACCCTCCCCCCAAAACAACTAACTAGCCTCAGCAACCCTCTAACCCTCCCCCCAAAACAACTAACTAGCCTCAGCAACCCTCTAACCCCCCCCCAAAACAACTAACTAGCCTCAGCAACCCTCTAACCTCCCCCCAAAACAACTAACTAGCCTCAGCAACCCTCTAACCCCCCCCAAAACAACTAACTAGCCTCAGCAACCCTCTAACCTCCCCCCAAAACAACTAACTAGCCTCAGCAACCCTCTAACCTCCCCCCAAAACAACTAACTAGCCTCAGCAACCCTCTAACCCTCCCCCAAAAACAACTAACTAGCCTCAGCAACCCTCTAACCTCCCCCCAAAACAACTAACTAGCCTCAGCAACCCTCTAACCCTCCCCCCAAAACAACTAACTAGCCTCAGCAACCCTCTAACCCTCCCCCCAAAACAACTAACTAGCCTCAGCAACCCTCTAACCCTCCCCCCAAAACAACTAACTAGCCTCAGCAACCCTCTAACCCTCCCCCCAAAACAAAAATGGATTCTCTATTGAAATAAAATCTCAGTGAAAACCTCTTACCGTTTTAGAGCTCTGCACGCAGTATAAACAAACATAAACGTGGAGTCCTTGTGTCAGGAGTTAGGTTTTCAGGACAGGTCTCAAGGCTACTGCTATTATTTCATGTCTAATAATACTGTTTCTGTAAAATAATTAAAAATGAATGAGTAAAGGTACGCCCTTAGTCTTCAAAATCATCTGCAGGAGCAAACAAAAAACACCATAATATAAGGGATTGTTGACTGAGGGCCCATTCAGAATCGGAGGGAAAAAAAGTAGTGTTGATATTGAAAGGATTGAAATCGTTCAATGACTTAAAGCCTTATACGGCGTCCCTTGTAGATCTGATCAAATAATTGATGCTAAAAGTATAGCTACACAACCTGCAGTATCAGTTCACTAGAACCCAGAGACCTCACTTAACCTTGAATACTCTTTGAATGTGATGCCAAACACAACTAGAGCAGAATCTTGGATTAATTATCATCCTTTTGTGGTTTCAGATGACCTGGGCTGACTTGCACATTTCCCTGGTGTTCGGCATAATGCTGAAAAAGTCACCCGAAAAGCTGGAGCAGTACCCCGCCGTGCTGGCCCTCACGCGGAAGGTTCGTGAGATACCCAGCATCAAGAAGTGGATCGAGACTTCCCCGCAGACTCCATTCTAGATGCCGCCTGCAAGACATGAGGACTGGATGTGCATGTGTTGTTCTACGCGGCATTTCCTCTCACGGCTTGGCATCATCTCTGAGACACCTTGCCTAGTTCTTCTCCGGGGACATCATCAAAACACGCACACGCACACACGCACACGCACACGCACACGCACACACACACACACGCACACACACAACACACACACACACACACTGATTTCCACTTCAAATATGATTATACTGCTATGTAAAGGAACCCATTGAATCCTGCAGCATTTTCACAATATAGCATGTGACTGTTTACTATTCAAAGCAGAAATAGGGAGAAACTGGTTCGCAATAGGGTGGTAAATGATTGGAATAGACTCAGTCATCAGGTAGTTAGTGCGGAGTCAATAGGGAGCTTTAAGAGTAAGCTAGACAATTTCATGGATGGGGAAGAAAGGTGGATGTAGGTAGTGTTGAGTAACAGGAACTACTACGTGTAGGTCGCATGGCCTCTTGTAGCTTCCTTATTTTCTTATCCTCTTATGTTCTTACATAATTCCTACCGAATGCCCCAGACAAAACCCTGGTGATAAAAAAAATATCACAATACAAAATGTTATGCAGTATATCAAAATAATGTCTGTTAACAGTATGCTAGCTGTTGTTTCCGCATATTAGGTATTTCGTAGATTTCCTCGCACTACTGTATACACGTAAATCTGAATGTGATGGTGATGACTATAATGAATATAAAAGCAATGATTTCAGAGGCAAATACTGAAACTCAGGCATGCATAAGTAACTTTTATATTAGTTACTTTTTATTAGTTTTATTACTTAGCTATTATGTAGTAGTGCAGGTAATGTAGTACCAATCGCCTGTTGTGGGTTCTGGTTTCTGGTTGACACCTCCACGTGTGTTGTATTTTGCTCCAAATTAAACCCTTAACGAATCGGCAAACTTCCCGCTACTTCCTGAGAATGTTCACTGAAAGAAATTTGTTTAAGATGATAATGACTCAATCGAGGATGTGTGCTAAATGTTTGAAGAAGGATGAATATGCGTATAAAACCGCTTTGGAAGAATGATTTTGTAGTTGGAGAGATATTGTAATGAGACAAAAAGAAGTTTGTGTAGCGGATGTTGTCAGCCGAGGCTGGCGAGGTGCCGCTGTTGCATAAAATAGGTACCGCCTCGGAATAAGTAGCGCCTTACCTCACATCCCCGCCGTTTCTTACTTATTTACCACAAAATACTCCTTAATAAGTTATTAACCAGGACGTGTGTGGTACTGTGGTTGCTGGAGGTATTGGAGGAGACAGGAGAGAAGAGATTGCCGTATAACACTGTCACACAAGCATCAGCTGACGCCCTCACTCACACAGACCAAAACTAATGAAAATGTTTTTGCATCCCAGGTGAAATAGACAAGGGAAGAGTTGACAAATCTGTTAACGAAGGAGACGGTTTTTTTTTTTTTTTTTTTTACATCACAAGGAACTGGCCAAGGGCACAACAAAAATGGGTAACACAAAGCCCGCTTAGTTGCCAGTCCCTATAAAGAAGACAGTAAGAGAATAAAATAAAAACAGAAGGGTAGGCCAATTTAGTTCGAGAGGTGTCTTGTTACTCTTCTTTTGAAAAGATTTAAGTCATAGGAAAGTGGAAAAATAGAAACAGGAAGAGAGTTCCAGAGTTTACCAGTGAAAGGGATGAAAGAGTAAAGAAACTGAATAACTCTTGCATTAGGAAGATGGACAGAAGAGGGATGAGAATGAGTAGAAAGTCTTGTGCAGCGAGGCCGCGGGAGTGGGGGAGGCATGCAGTTAGCAAGTTCAGAAGAGCAGTGAGCATGAAAATAACGGTAGAAGAGAGCAAGAGAAGCAACATTGTGGCGGTGATTTAAGGATTGTCTTCAGTCAGTCAGAGGAGAGAAGTTGATGAGACGAAAAGCTTTTGACTCAACCCTGTTTAGAAGAGCTGTATGAGTGGATCCTCCCCAAACATGTGAGACATACTCCATACATGGGCGGATAAGACCCCTGTAGAGAGCAAGCAATTGGGAGCGAGAAAAAAAAGGACGCAGACGCCACGGCACACCTAACTTCTTAGAAACTGTTTCAGCAAGAGATGAGATGTGAGATGTGAGATTTTGAAGAAGACCTATGAAGCGATACTAAGCGTCAAAGGTCACAAGAAGAAGACTAATCGAGAGACTGAGATGGAAGTTCATAACAGATAATCCCTTCACCTGCCTTGTCATACATATTAGCACAATTAACATAGACTTAAGACGTGTACAGAGCTAGATCACTCAATGCCTTGCTCTTACTAACTAATCACTACACTAATGCCTTTCTCCCTTCTCTCCGGTACCTCCAATGCCTTCCTCTCTTCGCTCCTGTCTCATCCAGTACCTCCAACAACCACAGTACCACACACGTCCTGGTTAGTCACTTATAAAGGAGTATTTTGTGGTAAATAAGTAAGGAACGGCGGGGGTGTGAGGTACGGCGCTACTTATTTCGAGGCGTTACCTATTTTATGCAACACCGCCCATTCCGCACCACACCCACCGCCCACGACACAACCTGGGGGCGTGGTCTGCTCCTGCACTGATGGCGAACTGTATATGTGACCCACACACACATATATATCGTAGATATGTGTCACACATATGTGACACACACACCATTTATCCGACGCTTATAAAAGTTAACAGCTACCATCTAAACTTGTCACTCATTATCTCACACTGCACCCACGATCAGTGCGACGAAGCGGTATATTCAAGACCCCAGGCGCTGCCAGGTAGGCATTTGTCATTCACCTTCTCCTGGAAGTAACACACACAGTCACAACATTTTGCCGGAAAGCTGAAAATAACACATGAATGATTCTTCTCATAACAATGTTAGTAAATTGAAGATGAAATATAGGAATTGACACTTCTGTTTGAGATAATACAATTTCATGAGGAAAACTTTAAACAGTACATTGTCGTATAGGTGCTTTGCACGTGACTTCACAGCCCTCGTCGTGCAGGCGACAGGCGCGGGAGATGCGAGCGTGGAGGACCAACAAACTCCACTTTGCCGCCCTTGTTTGCCAGTTTATAGTAATTTCCCCCTACCAAATATATGTTTATCAGTATAAATGATATACTGTTATCTTCGAAATGTTTGTTCTATAATATTATCAAATAAAAAACAGTAAAACACACTAAAGAAATGCCATTATGAGACTGAAGAAATATGCATGAATTTACTTGTAATATTCACTTAAACTCGTCGCCATTTAAAATTTTGCGAGACAACTTTTAAATGGAACATATCAATAGAAGCGGAATTTTATTAGCTTTCCATTGATATATTTAGTTTTCTGAGAAATGAATTAGCATTCATGCATAAATTAGCGTTAAGTAAATAAATAACATCATCAATCGGGTAATTTTCCCGATTGATGTTATTTATTTAGTTAACGCTAATTTATGCACGGTGTTAATTCATTTCTCAGAAAACTAGATATATAAGTAAATAAATAACATCAATCGGGAAAATTACCCGATTGATGATGTCATATATATAGTTCACGCTAATTTATGCATAGTGCTAATTCATTTATCAGAAAACTAAATATATCAATGGAAAGCTAATAAAATTCCGCTTCTATTGATATGTTCCATGTTAAAAGTTGTCTCGCAAAATTTTAAATGGCGACGAGTTTAAGTGAATATTACAAGTAAATTCATGCATATTTCTTCAGTCTCATAATGGCATTTCTTTAGTGTGTTTTACTGTTTTTTATTTGATAATATTATAGAACAAACATTTCCGAAGATAACAGTATATCATTTATACTGATAAACATATATTTGGTAGGGGAAAATTACCATATTTGTTGACATCTCCAGCCTCGCCGACCAAATGTTGGTCCTCCACCTAAAAAATCAGAGCGCCGACGGGCGGCATTTGGCTTGAAGCCGCTAGTTTGTGACGTCAGTGCAAGGAACCTATTGACTCCCAGCCAGTCACATTCACAGTCTCAGACCCAGGCAACAGGCGAAGGTAACACGTGTGGCACCGCAAGGCGAAATGAAGGCTGCTTCGTAAGTAAAATCAATTAAATATAAACATTCACGCTGCAGCTTACAGGACGTATATATAAAGTGTTGGTGTTCCGCGTTGATTATATTATCATTGTTGCTGTAAGATCTACGTCGTGTGGCAGCCTGCCTGTGAATCCCACTCAAATTAATGTTTTGCGGGCTTCAAAGCTGATTTTTTTTTTTTTCACACTGATGTCGTTTTTCGAAATCACAATTAAAAAAAAATTTACTTTGATAATAATACTTTTGGTGTCTAAGTAGTGTTTGCAAATACACTAACTACATGTTAAAAAGAAATAATATCCATGGAACATTTAAACGCAACTTACTATTCAGTAAAAATCCCATTTCACGGGTATAGCAGTATAACAGGGAGATGTGTGTGCAGAAATACTTCATGCACAATTGTTACCATACAAAATTTTCTAAACTCGCTGCCAGAACACAGTGCGACAGATTTTCGCAAATGCAGACCCACTCCTCACCCTGCCGACACCGGGAGGACACACCTGTACACTACAGATGTATCATAGGTCTAAAAATGCGGATGTGCGGATGCGGATATAAACTTTTTAAAATCGTTGATGCGGATATTCAATATTTTTTTGCGGATGCGGGTCTGATGACTATATCCTCGCGGATGCGGATTATTTTTGCGCAGGAATTTGGAGTATATGAGACCCCGTATTCACCCTCTAGGTTAAATACCCACCCTAACCCTCCTTGTAGGCCTTACATACATTCTTTTTTCATTTGCAACGAAATGTTACTAAGAAAAGTTGTTTGTAATGATGAGAACTGCATAAAAATGCATGAAAAAATACTTTCAAGAATTTAATTAGAAGCAGTATAATATTGTCCAAGCAAAGTGGCTAACTTTCTATTATAGCACTCAAAGAAACAGAACACTGTGACTGTATATGAGTGTATACAGTAGGCTACATAGTCACGATCTAAAATGTTGTCCCTCCTCCTGCCCTTCCGTATAACTCTTGACACATTGTTACGTAAATAGAAAGAAATTAATGCCATGTAGAATATTTTAATAGATAATTAAGTAAGTATGCATCCATTTTCTTCAACTTTGCAAGCTCTCCAATGTATTGCATTGCATACATCCGCCACATCCCCTTTGTGTATGGTGCGGATGCGATGCCAGATGCGGATATTTATTTCATCGCAAATGCGGATGCGGATGTTTATTTCATCGCAAATGCAGATGCGGATGTTTAATTTATCACAAGCGCGGATGCGGATGCTAAAATTATGCGGATATCCGATACATCTCTATATAGCATATACTGTACACCACACGCGTGGCAGAGTCCTGTGGCTAGGTGGAATACTCTAATGACAAAATTACTGTAACTTTCATCCGTTTTTTTGAGAAATTGAATCTTATTACTCTTATCTGACTTATTCACTGTCTTTAAACACAGGGAGGCCATATTTTGACCCAAACCCTCTTTAATACTTCCTTAGAAATGACTTGACACTACAAAAGGAATAGAACGTTCCCTTCAATACTGTTTTCTCCAACTTATTTTCCTACTAAGGCCGTGGGTATACAAAAACCCTTAGTTATATTAGTGAATACCGGATATTTAACATGACAACACTCATATTTGGCTTGTTTTGGCTACTATTACATCTAATATTGGTCGCTAAGACCCTCACACCCGCCGTTCATGTGCCTGGGTGAGGTTCACAGGCTGGCATCAGACAGTGCACTATAGTCGGACCGGCTGCATCTAAAGTGGAGATGGGAAAAGGAAAAGCAGAATTGATTCGAATAAGCATAGAAACTAGTAAAGGAGGATAAAGAGAGTTGCCGTGGCATACGTTCCACCAAAAACTAGATCATGGAGAGGTGATGAATATCAAGAAATGTTGAACGACTTAAACTATGAACTGCTTAAACAGGCAGTCCGGGTATAGAGTCGCCTGAGGCCTCCATCTGTAAAACATTTACGTTAAAATTGTATCAATACCTGTATACTCTGAGCGCATTCCTGAGTGCCCCCCAGACTGTCAGTTTAAGCCAGACAGACTATAGTGCTCAGTGTGCTGGCGGATTGTCATCTAGTTGTAGATATCTGTCACCGTGGAGGCGTGTGCTGGCTATAATAGTCAGTGTCAGTATCAATAGTTATAGTCTGTGCATCAGCCATGGTGTTTGCCAGCCATGCCACTCCACTGTCTTGTGCGGTAGAACAAAAAGCTCGAAGGAAAGCAGTCTTAATGGCAAGGGAAACGTTGTGGTTGGCCTTTGGAACGACGATCATCAAACAGAGCCGCTCCAATCAATCTTCATACATCATAAGTGAGAGACTCTTGCAGAAGAGAAAGGCGACCCAGCAGGCACTGACGTCAGGTGGTGGCCGTTTGGTAGGAAGACATGCCCAATCATTGTGGGCACATGTAGTGACTTTCCCCCTCGGTCAAATAATGCACAACCACCTGTGGGCCGCCTGAGGCCAAGGCGCCGCGCCACCCGGTCTGCAGGGTGACAAATCATCATAACAGAACGTAGAAGATAAAAGAGGAAGCGCCTATAGATAATTGGAAAATAATGATGATTCGGTGCGAACTTACATGATCAGGAATAAGATGAAGCGGGGAAAGAAGGCTTGGGCAAGGGAAAAACACAGGGTAACTATCTGCAGCAGATGCCTGCTTCAGCGTCCGTCTGATGGGGGAGAGAGGCGATCCCAGGTGGTTCCGAGCAAAGGGAAGGATGTGGAAATAACAGTTCAGGATAATAATAACAAGAGTAAACAATACAAAATTATACGTATTATTGTCACTGTTCTTTTGACATTTTATGTACATCATTTAAGTTTATTCTACGAAAAACAAAAAACGTACCGGATGACATAATGCTAATTGGCGACTTCCGCTTGAACCAGTGTCTAGAGAGACGACCTAAAATGGCACAAAACTACAAAGTCAGATTATGCTCATTAATAATATGTTGACTCAATCCTACCTGAATGGGAAAATTATTTGACTAGAATAAGAGGCTACCAACAACTACCATATATACAGCGGGTAATGCCATACTCTCAGCTATAACCTACATTAAACCACACTTCCTTAATGCAACGTAAACTCTTCGTAATATATATATATATATATATATATATATATATATATATATATATATATATATATATATATATATATATATATATATATATATATATATATATATATATATATATGGTCGTGTAATAGGATTAATTAACATAATCCATATTACGTGTCAGAATACTGTAAGAGGTCTCCGGCGACAGTTCCTGTATTTCCTACCTGAATTTTGTGTCCCCAAGCGAGACAAGGTTGTCAATTTCCACCCGAAGGCTGCAAGCGCGGTGAAGTGTGTCGGTCATCGGGTGTACAGAGGTAGCGTGACTCTTGACTGGGTCTGTCCGGAATGCAACGGCAAATAACAATTAAATCTTTATTCCTGGTGAAACAATCTCGTCCCCCAAGACACAAGGCGACGCGCGAGGCGGTGCACGGCGCAAAACCTTAATTCTAATTTCATATCCGCGGGACAAGGCAGAATGCAGGATACACTGTGACGCCAATTTTGTTCATCGATATGTAGGACATGGATGCTACTTTTTTCTCGCACCTTACAGAGTCTATGACCACATGCCCCCCCCCACCCCCCCCCCGGCGGGCTGTGCACCCCACGCCCGCAGCAGCCCGCACAGTGGTGAATCTGTGCTGTCATGCAACGTGATCAAAACGTTGACTGTAATTGTATATTCCATTAATGATAGGAACCGAGTTTGAGATGAAAAAGCTAACATCAGGGAGAACAAATATTGTAGCAATAATACTCATGAGATGAAAATACACCATTAAAATGAACTGATAAAATACAACACATCATTGTTCTTCTCTGCGGTTAATTAACAACTGGCGAGATTCTATACTCTTCCTTATAAATTTAGAATAACTCATGTAAGCCCTCGTGTGTCTGACATGTAAAGATGTACCTGTAAATGATCCCTTATATTTGATACGATGCTTTTTATTTATCTATTTAGGTTCCCGAACGATGCACACATGGATCAGCCATGACGTGAACGTGGCGCCCAACGCGACCCTCCCCTGCAGGTGGCGCCCGACGCGACCCTCCCCTGCAGGTGGCGCCTAATGTGACCCTCCCCTGCAGGTGGCGCCCAACGCGACCCTTCCCTGCAGGTGGCACCCAACGCGACCCTTCCCTGCAGGTGGCGCCCGACGCGACCCTCTCCTGCAGGTGGCGCCCGACACGACCCTCCCCTGCAGGTGGCGCCCGACGCGACCCTCCCCTGCAGGTGGCATCCAACGCGACCCTCCCCTGCAGTGTGGGAGGTCTGGACACACGCACCGGCTTGATCACCAATGAACATCATTGGTGGCCGACCGGCGGGAGAGCTGATCCTTTGCCGGGGTCTTATCAGTCCTGACACGCCCCATGGAGACCACAGAGTCTACGAGTAGTCGCAATCTGAGGACGTCGCTTCTTGCCCAGGTTTCTCTGCCGATACCTCAGTGGGCAAACGTGTGTGCGTTTAGGTAAGCTTTGAAATATGCAGCTCGCCGAAGTCACCCTGGGTGACCTTTCCCGCGGCCATAAAAGAATCCCCGGCAGCTCCCAGGACGGGGAAGGGTGGCTTGAGGCGTGAGTCATGGTCTTACCGTGACCTGTACCCCGTCGTGATAAGGATGACGCGGGTAGTCTCATATTTGCTAAACTTATCATCTGAATGGTGAAGATTAACGATGTTGAATGTAGTACGTGTGATGAAAATCATGAAACTGACGAAAAAATGCACTTAATCACTAGCATAAATGAGAGAGCATCGTAAAAGGTCATCGTTCAGCGCGGCTCTCAAAACACGCTACTGCACACTGTATGAACACAAATATTTGGCATCACCACAACTCCGACCCTGTCGATGCCTTACCGTCTGCCAAACGTACCCAATAAATATATGTATATAAGCGTGTCTATGTATACGCGAGGGAGAGGAGGGACGGAGGACGTGGGAAAGGGAAGAAGGGGAGCCTAAACAAGCCAGTAAACTGCATCGAGTATTATCACATGAAACAGCATTTATTCTGCCGCTATGAGGGTGTCCATGCTCATCCGGGCTCCGAGTACGAGCTAATAATACTTGCCTTCCTTCTCTGGTCGACCGTTGGACTTTGAGACCCGCGTTAAGGAACAGAGGTGTGGGTGGTGTGATGGAGGTAGGGGAGGTTTGGTGCATCAGCTGGCGGTCGGTCTACCCCACTGGAGCATACACGTCCGATGTGTCTTGGCACGTGAAGGGCCACACGGCTGCCTGAACCATCACACACAATGCAAACGTCTACCTGCTTCTGGTGACGACAGCATCACATCAGATTAGCAATCAATCAGTTACCAGTCACGTTAGCGTTAGTTTCAAGATGATGTATCAGTGTGCCCATGTTACATTAATACCCTGGATACGTCAACTGATCCGTGTGCACACTCTACATTACAGCGCTGCATAATGTCTATGTTTACTTATAATGTAGTGGCGTTGTTGCACCTCAGGTTGGTTCTTGCCAAAACACTTACTTGTCGCAAAATATGTCCTGCACAGTGATTATGGATATTTGTTGATGAATATTTGGCTAAATCGAAATGCTTGTTTATAATTTGCGTTTTCTGACGTGCTTGGCGCGTGATGATGTCCGAGAGTACTTTCTCTCCCATATCCGGTGACACGCAATCGCCGGTTGGGTACTAACAGTCGCTTGCGTTGAGGTACACCCATAGCCAGGTATATAGGGTGCGGGGCGATGCGACCTTTCTCGACTGACCACCTTAAGGATGACTTGTATTCACTAAAAAAAAAGATATGAAAGCAAGGAAAAGAAAGACATTTGTCCTTTACGTGGGGCACCTGAAGGTGTCGGCGCAGAGCAACCACTTTGACACGGTGCTCGCGACGTCACGCACGCCCCTAACAAACAGGCGGCCTGTGCCGGGCCACATCTCACTACCACATCTGACTAACAGCCTGACCTCCGTTTATGTCTGCCGCAGGGTGCCCGCATAACAGCTGAGAGTTGAGTACACGAGAAGGATTATTTTCATCTTAAGTTTTGGGTTAATAATCCACTGGCAGCAACGTCATACGTGACCTTCACGTCATTTGAAAACCTATGTTCTGATGAGTTTTTGAGTTTGAGGAGGTTGTGCACGACTGTTGCTGTGGCTGCGGCGATACTGGAGTGAACCTGGAGGCGGGGCGGGGCGGGGCGGGGCGGGGCGGGGCGGGGCGGGGCGGGGCGGGGCGGGGCGGGCGGGCGGGGCAGCGGCGGCCACGGCAACCCATTGGAGTCGCCATCGGAAATGAAGACCAGCCTTGTCCTCGCCGCTGCCTGCTGCTGCTGCTGCTGAAATAACGACGACCACGATAATGATGATGATAACAGTTATAATGATAAAAAATGTACTTCCTACCTGTCAGAGATGTTTATTGCTGATACTAGAACTTTTCCCGCAATACCACTACTATTACTACTACTTTTGCTACTACTATCTCTGCTGTTACCACTACTATTATTACTACTACAACTATTTATGGCACTAACTACTACCACCATCACTACTATTAAAGCTAATAAAATGATCATAGTAATAATGATGATAATTATCACAATACTGATAATGATAATAACAGTCACTGGTAAACTCAGACATTCTTTTCCTGTCCATTTTTCCTCCTTCCTATAACTTCAATTATTTCAAGAAAGGAGTGACAAGACTCCTCTTAAACTAAATTGGCTCACCCCTTATTAATTTTTAGTCTCTTACTCTTATTGTCTTCTATATGGGGACTGGAATTCAGCGGGCTTTTTGTTCCTTTTTTCCCGCCCTTGACTACACACTCAGAAATAAGGGGTATATTAAGGGTAGAATTGTTACATCGCACCATCACTACCCTTTTTATACCCTATGTCCAGGCTGGAGGGTAGATGCTGCCGATTATACCCTTCATCTACCCTTTATCTACCCTTTTTAGACGAGAGGGATGAGAAAGGGTATATTTGGGGTTGGAAAAGGGTATATTTAGGGTCGCAAAAGGGTATATTTGTAAGTGTAGAAAAAGGGTAGCAGTATTTCATCACTACAAACACCCTTTTTCTACCCTTTTCCTACCCTTCTTTTCTAAGAGTGTAGTCCCTTATGATGTAAATTAAAACTCTATGAAGCATCTCGCCCAACACGACATCACTTTTAATCTTGCAGCTTCAGCGCCCCTACGCGCAGGTCACATGGGCCTGTTTGCAAGAAACTTAAAAAATACGTACTCAGGAGGCCCATTGACAAAACACCACCGTGGTACTTCAGCAAACCACTTCAGGTCCCTATAACAGCTGCCGCACTACTCTAATATTCGCGAAAGCTCCCCTACATTTTTTTTAACTTTGAACTGATTTCTGCTCATCGCAAGCCAGCACTTAGCACCCTTCACTGAATTCCAGACAGTTTTCACAAAGCTAGTCACACCACACTCACAGGTCCCCGCCCCCAGCAGCAGGGAGAGTAAATGATAAGGGCTCCCACGTCAATAACATCACTCCCTTATAACTGTAAAAAGACCCTAAAGATCTAGTCCGTGGAGATGAAAACACCAAGTCATATCCTGATAAGACCACAGGAAATCATGGAGCGTGAGGAATGCCATGACAACTAAGCTTCTATTCGCCTGGCACTGAGAAGATTGCAAAATATCTCGTTTGAATATATGTGTCATTAGGATACATCCGAGGTGACATCTTATTTTGAAATAGTGATCAAGTAAACTTCAAACACGGTGAATCAAAACGAAATATTATTTTTCGAAATCCTCTAAACAACGATCAAAAGACAAACCTGTGGCTCACCTGCATGTGTCTCCACGAGGGTACTGAGCACGGCAACGGCGGGAAGACCTGAGCACCAAGGGGCGGGGATTGGGCGAGACCAGGCACGGCCCATACCCTCTTCCAAGACCACATTGGGGACGCCGAACTGACGTTGTGTGTGTGTGGGGCGGGGTGATGGGGTCCAGGTTTGAGGAGATGGGGGTGGGGTAGCGGGTGACTCATATCACAATGGTAGTAGTTCCTGGCGATACGACACGAGGCAACAACTCATGGGAAACACACCGGCAGGGACGCGGCTGAGCGAGTGGAGGGATACAGCAGGGAATGCAAGCCTCCAGCGAATATACCTCTGGGTGGTGGATGGGGGTAAGGGTAGGAGTGGAGGAAGGGGCAGGGCAGATCCAGGCCTTGACCACCCCCTCCTCGCCTCTAGAGCACATAGAAGCACCAGTACACTGTGTTGAAAAAGACGAACGACAGCGGGAACACCACCCTCGAGTACTTGTCGATGATGTTGACGTCCTTGATGGTGGGGATGGCGCTCTTGAGGACCGACGCGCCTTTCTTCAGAGTTGAGATGACCCGTTTTCTGTTCGGGGCGCGGGGTGTGTGGACGCTGGAGCGAGTAGGGAACGAGTAGTTGCGATTAATGCGGAAAGACGGCGGGAACTTGAGGTCCTGCATTGAGCCCTCACTCGGGAAGAATTTGGAGTTGTGCCGTTGCCTGGGGGAGTGAGAGTAAGATGGTGAGGACGGTGAAGTGGAAGGAAAGAGGGAAATAAGGTTGGGATGGAACGACGATAAAAAGGTGGATATGGTGGTAGGGAGCAGATGATAAAAGGAAAGGAAGGTGAGGGCGCAGATAGGAAGCTGAGGGAGGAAGATGAGTGGGGAGAGAATGAGCTAAGGAGAGAATACAGAGAAAGTGAGACGTTTAAATATCTATGAGTTTTAAGCAAATCAGAAGAAAATATATTAACACAAAACACTTGTCCAGATCACTCCACTCTAGTCCCTGTGTACCATCGACTGGCACTGTGCCCTCAGTGTGAAGGTGACAACGCCATCGGGGGATATGAAGGACACCTCTTCACCAACCTCACCTCACCTCACTCTAACAAAGAAGCCTCCGCAGCGCCCACAGGTGGCATCAGATACTCTTATGCTGGAGGTGCAGGAGAGAAAAAGACAACGTGCAGGGAAAAGAAAGGATAACCTCAAGGTAATGCCGGAAATACGAAAGGAGAGAGGAGAGTAAAGGGCTGGAGATAATTATATTGGAGGACAGAGGGCAGCCCGAAGGGTGGACATTGAAAATTCTGATGATAAAAATAAATGCATAAAAGCTGCAGGAAGTATAGGGACAGTAGTAGGGAAAAGTCTCTACAAAAGGACTATTACGGGTGGGACGACGGTTTCTCTCTCTATCTCTCTTTTCCTCTATCTTTCTCTCTCTCTTACACACACAACACACGCACACACACATACACACACAAACACAAACGCACACATACACACACACACACACACACACACACACACACACACACACACACACACACACACACACATACACATACACACACACGAGAACCAGATGAAAAGCATTTTCCAGCCAAGAGGTGGTGTATCACACACGCATTTCTTCCCCTCGCACAAGAACCCTGAAGGGGACTGTCACCCTCTGAATCGTTCAGTCTTGCCGTGGTGAGAACAACATGGCCACGTGCCGCTGGTTGAGCCTCACCCACCCACCGAGGCTGACAAGGTGGTGCATTGCATTCAACCTTTCCGCAGCGGTTACGACGCTTCCGTAACGCCGTGAGTCTAGCATACTTGCGGCAACTTATGAAGCGTTGGCTGGCGGGGTAAGGCGTCGCGGGAGTATACTGTCTGAAATTCCTAATGCGGAAATATTATTTCACTTGAGTGTTGGAATGACGAAAGACAGACACATATGAACACATTTGATTCAAATCAAGACAAAATAAAAGTCACAGCTGAAAAAAGCATAGCATCTGTGAATACATCATGAAAAATGCAAAAAGCAAAACAATAATAAATAAATAAATAAATAAAATATTTAAAAAAATCTCCCGGGACATGTGAGTTACAATTTGGCACGGCGACACAAGGACGACGTGAAGTTGGCACAGCTAATGAAGACTCCTCGCGCGAACTTGCGTGTATATATAATATATATATATATATATATATATATATATATATATATATATATATATATATATATATATATATATATATATATATATATATATATATATAGTTTATTTATAATTTCACACAACAAAATAAAACTTTTAAATAATAAACTTGTTCTCAGATAAAATGATGTCACGTGACCTCATTATTTTTGTTCACCCACGGCCAGACATTAATTAGGGCGTGCGTGTGAGCCGAGGTGTCTCCATGTTATTAAACATGCAACGTTTCTCATGTTTTACTTTGCTTCTTTGTTGAATTTCACCTCCTTGCCAGGAAGCTCCCGCCCACTACTGGAAAACTGCCGTGCACATGCGACGCTGCTCTATAAATCTTAGTGCCCTTACTGATAAGAAATCTGTAGGTGAGGCGTTAAAAACAAGTCATTCTATGCATCAAGATATTTTGTTACGATGCTGTAAAGACGCGAGTATCCTGCCACATCCTAGTAATAGTCGTCCACAATTCCACTTATACGGCTGAGAGAGAAGTGACAAAAAAGCAAGCAAAGGATAGAAGCAGAGAGAGGATAAAGGGTGCAAGGATGAATACAGGTAATCATGTGTAAGGGGGCGAGTGAGAGTAAGAACGACTGGAGAGAGCGAAGAGTGCATAGAGAAAGGAGGGAAACATTGAATTCCACGCAGTTCTTACCGGATGGATGGGATGGGTGACATGCGAATATCCTGAAGCTCAATAATCTCCTCGTTGGTGGACACCCCGTCTTCCTTGATGGCCGGCGACTGCTTATTCTGCTGGCCGTTACTCTCCTTCATCTTCTTGGCTTTCTTCTTCGCCCTCTGGCCCCAGTACGTGTAATTGACGGCCGCGTACTCCAGTAGTGCGGCGAACACGAAGACGAAGCACATCACGAGATAGATGTCGATGGCCTTCACGTAGGAGATGCGAGGCAGCGACGACCTCACCCCCGTACTGATGGTGGTCATGGTGAGCACGGTGGTGATGCCTGCGGGAAGGAGGCGAGGGACGTGAGTGTGAGAGTATGTAGAGGGAATGTAGAAGGGAGGGAACATTGGAAATCATTGAAAGGGAGGTACGGGATGGAGGAAAAAGTTACAAAGGTGTACAATACATATGTGACTTGGCTGGAGTGACAGACAGGTTGAGGTAAGAGGTAAGAAAGGGTTGAGTCCTGAGTCAATAGTGGAGAGGATGAAGTCACCTGACACGCAGTAGAATAGGCACAGTAGAACTTACAGTATTACATGAAAATAAAGTCGGTACCGCAGTTGATTTCAGTCTTTTCATTTAATGTCAGCTGGGATAAGTTGATGTTTTGCAAATACTTCACTGGATTTTCCATCGTCACAGGGTAATTAAAGAAAGCGTGATATAACCACACCGTCTTTTTTTTTTTTCGTTTTTTCTTTAACATAAAGGGGGATGCACGAACGCAATCCCCCGCTAAAAAATATTTCGCACTCGAGTTAACCACATTTGGATTAATCGCAAGGGTCAGCACCGCCGGAGTGCAATGGTGGGCCTCTCCCTGAAAAAACCGCCTTCAGGATCGCGGTTCTCCTGTGCCAGGTAAGTATGCACACCGTCTACACGCACTGGCTGGGGACGAGACTAAAAGCTGGGGGGGGGAGACTAAAAGCTGCACGGCTGCAGCTCTTGGCGTTCACAAGGGGCGCGGCGGCAGCACAGACATGAATCGTACAGCAAATATGAAAGAAACTTACATTTAGGTCTGGTTTCAATGAAAATTCACTTAAAGTAATTGTCCAGACCCCAATTTTTTTTGCCGAATTATGTTGAATGTACATTCAAAACACCTAATCCACCAAAAATAATTGATTTCCAGGCCATATTTCCGTAAAAACACGACTTTTGTAAAAAGCGCGCGAAAAAAAAAATCTTCCCTCCAACAGGGCTACGACTGTTATTGATGACGTCAGAACAGGGACGCCCGCAGACACTCTGTCTGACACCTGTCGGCAAATGTTATGATGAGCGATTGTACTTCGGTGTCAGACAGTGAATCTGTCGCTGTGACAGATTTAGAGTACGATGCTCAATCTGACACCGAAAGAAATGACGCTGGTCGCGTATACTATGAGGAAAACGAACCTCAGATTGTCATGGGATCCTATATGTTTGAGCCCGAGTACGAGGTGGATGAACAGGTGTTAGCAGAGCCTGAGGTTCAGCAGGAGGACCTGGCACTTCTCCAAAACATGGATTGGTAAATAAGGTTAAACCATGTGTGTGTGGGAATCACAATGAAGGTACTTTCGAGAAAATCCTATGGTTAGTTTTGGAGCTACAGTCAAACGTAATTCCTCGGAAACCACATACTATAATAGCATTAACTACAGCAAAGAGTTGGAAAATATGCAGGCGGGAAGGCAGAAAGTGTGACAGCCACACCACCACAGGGCACGCCCACGCCCACTCCACAACTGGTTTACTTGGTTTACTTGGTCTTGTTAAGAGGCAAAGCCTCACAGTCGTGGTGCTCCATCGCTACCCTCACTACACACCGTTTCTCAACACAACTGTTCGCCCCAACACACTATAGGCGTGAATCACCACACGCCACTCCGCCACTCCACTCCTACACACGCCACTCCTTTCCGTGTGCAAACTTTTCTCGAAAGGCACAGCTGTCTTGCTGCACCCATAAAGGATGCATGCATGTGGCATATAGCAAAACAAATCTATCAGAAACACCCAAATATCTTCAAGTACTATATTTATCTCTGTGTTTACGTGCCTCTCTGATCAAGCGCGGGAAGATGAGCCTCCCTGATGCTGCGTCACCGAGCCTGAGCCTGAGCGTCTGCAAACCTTGAGTGTGTTTTGAAAACTCGGGGAATTTGCAGATTTTGATTGCGGATTATTTAAAAACGGCTGACTGGATACAAAAAGTGACGACGTATTGTTGATATACTCGTTAATGGCTATGATTTGATTGCATTAAATCAGGAATGATGAAATGGTCTGGACGATTACTTTAAGTAACGTATTGAAAATAACATATAATGACTTTTTATTATGATATATTTGTTAGTAGTGTATCAATTCTGCTGTCTCTAAAGACATCATACACCTGGCAGTGAGTGTCTGGGGGTGCTGCAGCTCCGCAGCCCTATGCCACGAGCCGCCACTGGTGAACTGTATAAACTGGAAAACAAATATGACTTGTATCTGTCGGGGGGCACTGTACCTTCAATTCATTGCTTAACTAAACCTTTTAGCCACTAATATACACCATGCCGGCCTGTAAGTAGTATACATGGGTCCGTCAGGTCACAAGATCGCACTGTGGGTCACACTTGGGAGGAAAGTATAGGTGTGAGTGTCACGGCAGAGGTCAACTGATGAATGTCGTGATTTTGACGTATCAACATATATTCCACCGAGTTATGTAAGGAGGGGAGGGAAAGGGGGGTCAGAGGTGAGGGTGACTGGGCAGAGGGCCCGATGCTGCATAAGTCGAGGGGAGGAAAGCACGGAGCGGGAGCAAGGGAGTGTTGGAGGCAGGTAAGCACACGGCTCCTCGGGAAGCCTCAGTCAATCCGGGTGTTTGGCATGCTGGTCCGCCGACGCTCAGACCCTAAGGTATGGAGGGTCGATGAAATGTTTTTTTGCTGATGTGTTGTGTGTGTGTGTGTGTGTCGTGTATGTGTGTGTGTGCGTGTGTGTGTGTGCGTGCGTGTGTGTGTGTGTATGCGTGCGTGTGCGTGTGTGTGTGTGTGTGCGTGTGTGCGTGTGTGTATGTGTGTGCGTGTGTGCGTGTGTGTATGTGTGTGTGTGTGCGCCCGCTCCAGCTTCCATTTTTTACTTTATTTGTATAGAAAGAAACTGCTGATGGACAGTGTAGGCAAACAACACTAATGAAAGAGGAGAGTATCGACTGGCATCACGCGACTCCAATAAGACGCGAGAAAAACACTCAACACAGCGGAAGAGAAAAAGCAGGTTAAAGATTTTCTCCTGGTGAGAAACACAAATCTACACACAGGCCTGGGAACCCACCACGGAGAACGCATTAGTACTGACAGGCTTTGCTATACTCAATTGACTACACTCTCAGAAATGGGGGGTATATTAAGGGTAGAATTGTTACATCGCACCATCACTACCCTTTTTATACCCTATGTCCAGGCTGGAGGGTAGATGCTGCTGATTATACCCTTCATCTACCCTTTATCTACCCTTTTTGGACGAGAGGGTTGAGAAAGGGTACATTTGGGGTTTGAAAAGGGTATATTTAGGGTTGCAAAAGGGTATATTTGTAAGGGTAGCAGTATTTCATCACTATAAACACCCTTTTTCTACCCTTTTCCTACCCTTTTTTTCTAAGAGTGTACGGGGGATAAAGAATAGTGCATTATGGAAACTCTAAGGCACGTAAACTACAATAGAAAAGTGCACATCAGAAAATGAAGCAGTAGTAGAAATGTAAAGTAGATCAAATGGAAGTGAAGGGTATGGAAAAAATATAAAAATCAGCACATACAGATTCACACTCAATTATACAGCTAATGTTTAAAGAAATCATCCAATCATTAATTTCGCACACATTAGAAGAATTCACCTCAGCAACATACAGAAAAATAAAGTTACCAGGAAGAAAGTAGCTGAAACAGAGATCAACGTAAAAACATCTCTCAACTCGTTAAACTTTAGAAATTAACTCTGTGGAAGAGAGAGAGAGAGAGAGAGAGAGAGAGAGAGAGAGAGAGAGAGAGAGAGAGAGAGAGAGAGGAGAGAGAGAGAGAGAGAGAGAGAGGAGAGAGAGAGAGAGAGAGGAGAGAGAGAGAAGAGGAGAGAGAGGAAGAGTAGAGAGAGATGAGAGAGAGAGAGAGAAGAGAGAGAGAGAAGAGAAGTAGAGAGAGGAGAGAGGAGGGGAGAAGAGAAGAGAGAGAGAGAGAGAAGAGATGAGAGGAACAGAGAAGAAGAGAGAGAGAGAGAGCAGAAGAGAAGAGAGAAACAAATTAGAATTAAGGACAAGGTGCATGGTAATTTGGTACAACATGACTAACGTTCAGACAAGCCAAATTATGTAGTACAGTAAAGAAAATAAACGATTACATAGTAAAAGAAGAATGCATCACTAGAAAGCTGAAACAACAACACACACACACACAGCCCACCACACAAAAAACACCACACACACACACACACCACAACACAAACACACAACACAAGACACACACACCACATGAATGAGGAAGTATATCAGTCACAAGGAAATACATTAGGAGAGATGAATATAAGGAATGATTCAAGGCCACTGAAGCCCACGCGGTCCATAACTATCAGCACACACACACCACACCACACAAGGTGAACATCAATCGTACACAAGCAGACCACACACCACAAAGGTCAATAAATAGCTCGACACAGACACACACACCAAACAGGTCAATACAATCAGCTACAACCACGACACACAGCACACAGGCAATAACAATCAGCTACACACACACACACACGTGCACCACCAAGATCATAACAATCAGCTACAGCACGCACCACACCACGCCACCAGGCACCTCACAAGTACGACCAAAGGACTAGTACTGTCGTCCCATGTGGAAGGTCGCCAGCAAAGGGAAAGAAAAACAGGTCGAGGAGGATGGCAACAGAGCATGCCTGGTGCACTGGCGCAGGTGGCTGAGAGAACACTGACCCAGGGCCACACGGGCTGACGTGGCCTCGTGGTTGATCCAGAAGGAGACCCAAGACAACATGACGATCAGGATGCTGGGCAGGTAGGTCTGGAACACGAAGTAACCGATGTTCCTCGTCAGGTTGAAGCTGATGGAGAGGCGGCGGTAGACTCCCGTGGCCAGGGACTCGGTGCGGTCGTTAGGCCTCGTAGCCCTTGATGGTGAACTGCGGCAGCTCGGCCTCCTCCACGCCCACCACGGGCACCTCCTTCCAGTACATGACCACGTCGTCCACGGTACCGTCTGGGGGAGAGAGGACGCATCGGGAAGAGAGAGAGAGAGAGAAAAGAGAGAGAGAGAGAGAGAGAGAGAGAGAGAGAGAGAGAGAGAGAGAGAGAGAGGAGAGAGAGAGAGAAGAGAGAGAGAGAGGGAGAGAGAGAGAGAGAGAGAGAGGAGAGAGAGAGAGAGAGAGAGAGAGAGAGAGAGAGAGAGAGAGAGAGAGAGAGAGAGAGAGAGAGAGAGAGAGAGAGAGAGAGAGAGAGAGAGGAAGAGAGAGAGAGAGAGAGAGAGAGAGAGAGAGAGAGAGAGAGAGAATACATAATTATATAATATATATATATATATATATATATATATATATATATATATATATATATATATATTTATAGATATAAAGCCTATATAAAAAAACTCATTACGTAAGAGTGAACGAACATAACATTTCGCCTTTCTGGCTCCTCCCTCCCCGGCAGCAGGCGGCCAGTCCCTCCAAACCTGAGGGGCTGTTATCACGGCGCGCCACCCCGCCAGGAAAGATGTGGAGCTCCGGGAGGATATTACAGACTAGCGCAGCGGATGTCCAGACTCTCACAGGCCAGATTACGTGGCTCCCTCTCCCAAACCCGTGCCCCGCCCGCTCCTCGCCCTCTCCCATAGCTGCCGTAGATAACAGTAAAGTCGCCAGGACAACGTTTCTTTGTTATTTACAGACGTGTGGTGGCGTTAATACTTACATTTCTACAGCCATGATTTCAGGAAAGTTAGAAGAGGCTATCTGGAAAGTCTGTGTCATTTTGTGTCTTCATGTTAGTGTCATATTAGGGCTATAAATGTACAAATTATAAGAATAAAACCGAGTGGCGACGTTGTTATACCTACTATAGTAAAGTCGCCAGCTAGTATTTTAACCCAACAGTTGAGTCGCCACTCTGGGGAATTCAGGGAAATTAGAGGTAAAGTAAAACAAGTCTCTATATATATTAGCTGCAGAAGATGCTTGGATAAAAAAAAATTCCTCTGCCAACGTGAAAACAAATTCTATTCAAGTTTGAAAGATCTGGCAAGTCTGTGTCCTGTCGCCCGAAAGATGATGAGCTACTGTCTGTCGTCGCGCCAAGAAAAACTTGAGAAGCAAAATGCGCAACAGTTATATTTGCAGATACAAAGCATAAAACAACGCTGAAACAGGGTAGATTATACAGTCATGATATAAACTACTGTGTATCATCTTCAGTGGCACATAAAAATCAGTAGTGATGCTATAATTCGTAATATTTGGCGGCTGGCGACATGACTGCAGGTGGCGACTTCACTGTTATCTACGGTAGGCAAGGAGAAGGTTAAGAATTAGAATACTTTTTTCATATAACCATGTAATTATCTCAACTTTTGAAATTTTGAGCCGCAAAAATGTGTCGGCAGTAGAGACTGGTTGGCAGAAGCCGTGGTGGATGATGGAAGGTTGCTCAGAGTCAATCCCTGTATACACAATAGAAGAGTATTGGCAGGTACACTCAGCCGCTTGATGGACAGACCGTTGCCTCGCCCCCACAACCCACAGGAGCAGATCTCCACGGTAACCCCCACCCGTCACGGGGATGTAATCGTACCCTCCCTGTGTTAGCCATCGCTTCACTTCCCACGGGTGGTCTTGCAGAAGAGAGCTGGACTGTGTGCAGCCCTCACAAACGGCATTCTATTTATATAACACCGGATCTACATACACACCACTTAAGTTTGGAGCACAAAGGCAGAGTGGGAAGTGCAGCCATGAAATATTATGAAACAAGAACAACGACTGGCCGCAGAGACGCCACCCTCACCACAACGTCCCGTCACAGAAAGGCCAAGAAAAACCCTTCGTTCTTTAATTAAAAATAAAAAAAAATAAAAAAAATACGTGTGTGCGGGTTTTTTTTTTTTCACACACACACACACACACACACACACACACACACCACCACCACGCACCACGCACGCACCACACGCACACGCACGCACACACACGCACAGCACGCACGCACGCACGCACCAGCACCACACACGCACGCAGCACGCACACACACACACACACCACACACAACACACAACCACACACACACAACAACACCACACACAACACACACACACACACACACACACACACACACAACACACACACACACACCACACACACACACACACGCACGCACGCACGCACGCACGCACGCACACACACACACCACACACGACACACACAGCATACACACACACACACAACACCACACAGTACAGCTAGAACAATATCACAAGCACTATACACAAGCACACACACAGGCAGGACAGGCGGGACAGCCACACACCCACACGACACGACACAGCACACACGCACACAACACGTGAAATAAGCATTTTACATCATTAAACACACCATGGCAAGTAGCTGGCTAGGGAAGTATTATGGCACGAGAGGCTATTGATGTAAATAGTTGAGTGTTTCTTAAGGTGAGGGGGAGGGACGGGGCGTGGGTGGAGCAGCCCTCAACGCTCTCCGGCCGGCAGCGCCAGGCCGCCCAAGCACTGCATACGCCAACTGTTTGCTACGCGTACTGTGTGTGTTTCGTGCATGTATTGATAAAAAGAAAGAGATGCAAATAGAGCGTGTATATCAAAGGTCTACTGTGTGTGTGTGAGTGTGTATTCATCTAGTTGTATTCATCTAGTTGTATTTTACAGGGCCAGAGCGACGTCTCCATATCAACATTTATTTTATCATTCATCCTTAGTACTTAGTGTTGGCCGAAGCCACCACCCCGGGAGGGGGGTCACAAACCCCCGGCTGACACCCGGTACCCATTCACTGCTGGGTTTTAAGAAGACCGCCCGTCTGTCTTCGCTCCGCCCGGGGATCGAACCCGGGACTTCTCGGTTGTGAGCCGAGCGTGCTACCACTACACTACGGAGTCTCCCCGTGTGTGTGTGTGTGTGTGTGTGTGTGTGTGTGTGTGTGTGTGTGTGTGTGTGTGTGTGTGTGTGTGTGTGTGTGTGTGTGTGTGTGTGTGTGTGTGGGTGGTGTGTGGTGGGGTGTGTGTGTGTGTGTGTGTGGGGTGTGTGTGTGTGTGTGTGTGTGTGTGTGTGTGTGTGTGTGTGTGGGTGTGGGGTGTTGTTTATCGCGGTGTGCACCTTTACTAGGATGGATTTACACTTTCACTCTCGAGTAGGGAATATTTCAAAGAATTACTGACCAACAAGTTACTGCGGGACGGATATTTATATAATCTAACACAATGTACGTACAGGAAGCAATGTACGACAGGTTTTCGGGGGACGAGTTTTGAGTAATGGCCTCCATCTCCTGTACTAGCCTGAGCTTCCCGCCTTCCCCCCGTCTCCTGCCGCCGCCCACCCCTCCGACGGATGAGCCCTGTCATTACCTAAAGACTGGCCTGCGTGGAGATCAACTGCTATTTTACATAAACCAAATTATCAAAGCCTTAACAAACTAATAAGGTAAAAGTTCCCGCTCATTTTTTAATCATTATTACCTGAGTTCGCATGGTGGTCCTTACATATCGTTTCTGTGGCAACTCTTTCATGGCTTCCCGCGGCATATGAGTCTGATGTGAGTTGCGTCCAGTATTGAAGGTGAGCCGCGCTTGTACCTTGTAATGAAGCAGGTGGGAACTCCTTATCCTGATCTCACTTTGAGTCCTGAGCACCACTGCGTTGTGTGACCTAAAAACCTGCTGCTGACCGTCCTGTCCTGCCAGCCTCCACCTCTCCCAACAACGTGCCTGCGCGATGGTAACTATTAGATTAAAAGTAGCAGTTTGAGATGTCTCACTTCATGCAATGCTCCTCAATTTTCGTCGAGCTTTACTATGAAAGCGGAAGATTATCCGTTGCTGAGTCATGGGATAAATATTTCTAAGTTCCAATTCTTATCATTTTTCCTCTTATTTTTTTCTTTTACGAGATTATTGCAGGGAACACGGCCTCTGACCATACTATGTAGTTCATTGTATAATGGCTACTACAATTACTATTATGCAGTACTACAGGCGCTACTTCTACAAATTATTATCATCATCATCATTAATATAATTGATATCGCTATCATTATCATCATAAATGAGTATGCAAGCTCTTCTTCCTTCTCCTCATCACCATGGTGGCCTGTAAGCCTGTGAACCCCAGGCAAGGGTCTCTACGGCGCAGAGTCTGAGCGTCAATGACAAGGGGGCGGCCAAGGGCAAGACAACGGGCGAGGCTGTGTTGGGGAACAAAGAGATTGACGTGATAGGAGGCAGTGACGCTTTAGGCTCCACGGCAGGTAAAGGCGAATCCAGGTTAAGAGAGAATGAGCCTCGCCGGGCCGGGAACCGTCTCGCCTTTACGAGTTGGGAGAGGGACACAGATCACGGGCTGTTCCTTATTTGTTACAACTACTTTTCCTTTACACCAGAACGTTTTCAAGTGACGGGAGCAGTGTGGTGGTGGCGGACGGTGGGACCATTGCAGAGGTTCCCGAGGACGAGGGTGACATTTGCTCTGTTTGACGTAAAAGGTAAAGGGATACAACCTGTGATACTGTGCGCGGGTAATTCCTCGTAATGATACTGCTGGGAACCAGGACCAGTATACAGGACTATGTCGCGCAGGACTAGAACTCTCCTGAGGAGAGACAAGAATAGGCATGTCAGGAATCTCGCTGAGGTCGTCGAGGGCCATTTGAACGCTAATGACCTCCGACCCGCCTACCGAGCCCTGAAGAAGCTCCGCCACAAGTCTTCAACGCGGGCGAGTGCTATCCGAGCAGCAGATGGACGCCTCGTGTCGGACATGGATGGGCAGATGGCTCGTTGAGCTGAGTACTTTGGGAAGTTGTTTACGGTGAACCCTCCGATTGGGCAGCTTCACACCACTGGGTTACGGGCAGTGGATGCCGATCCTCCCATTGACGAAGCCGCACACTCTCTTGACGACGTCAGAGAGGCTGTACAAAAAATGAGGAGTGGAAAGGCAGCTGGTGTTTGTAATATCAGTGCGGAGCTACTCAAAGCTGGGGGTGAGGCCATGATCCGCGGGATGCATGCTGTCTTGACTGCCGTGTGGCAATCAGGTACCATTCCTCCTGATTGGAAAAGGGGGCTGGTCGTTCCTATCTGAAAAGGGAAAGCGGACCGTCAGGACTGCAACAATTACCGCAGTATTACTCTGCTCAACATGCCAGGCAAGATGCTTGCCCATCTATTGCTGACACGAATCCGCAGTCATCTGCTGAAGCATCAGAGACCTCAGCAGTCTGGGTTCACGCCTGGTAAGTCAACAACGGACCGTATCCTAGCGCTTCGTGTCCTGGTGGAACGCCGACGTGAGTTTCGACAGGGGATGCTTGCAGCCTATGTTGAGCTCAAGAAGGCGTTTGACTCAGTGTATCGTGAGTCACTTTGGGATCTTCTGCGACTTCGCGGGATTCCTGCAAGGAATGTTGGTCTGCTGACTGGCCTGTACTCTGAGACTGAGAGTGCTGTGAAGTGAGGGGAGGTGTATCCAGCTTTTATTGCTGTGAATACAGAAGTGAGGCAAGGTCCTTCCTTCCCGTCCTTGCCTTATCACTTTTCAACACTTGTATGGACTGAGTATTTGGCAAAGTTATGGACCAAAGTGAATGTGGAGTATCCCTCGGCAATACCAAGATCACTGATCTTGTTTTTGCTGATAATGCAGTAATCTTTGCCGAGTCGCTGGAGGTCCTGATGATGGCTCTCGAGGCGCTGCACGAGGAGGCAAAGCCTTTGGGACTTGAGGTCTCCTGTCCTAAGACAGGTGTTTGGAGGTTTATTAGATGATACAGTACAGTCTGTTCATGCGTGCGACGAAGACTTTGAGATCCTGGAAAGTTTCACATACCTTGGTAGCGCAGTCCATAATAACGGCAGGTCACATCAAGAAGTCTTACGGTGATTGACATAGCCCACGGTGTTATGGACTCGCTCAACACGTGTATTCGGCGTTTTCGGTACCTGTGCAGAAAGACAAAGATCCGGATTTTCAATTCGCTTGTGATCCCTGTCTTACTTGTCTTACTCTATGGATGTGAGATATGGAGACTAAATATCGACTTGAAGAAGCGAATTGATGCCTTTGGTAATAAGTGTCTTCGAAGAATCATGGGGTATCGCTGGGATGACTACGTGTCAAACCAGCGATTGCACCGTGAGACTAAATTGAGGCCTATTACCTGCATAGTCCGTAAGCGCCAACTTCGGCTATATGGGCATGTGGCACGTTTCCCTGAAACCGATCCTTCCCACCGGGTTATATTTGTAAGAGACAATCCGCCATGGAGGAGGCCAAGGGGGCGCCCACAAGGCTCGTGGCTGGGGCAAGTTGATACTTCCTGCCGAGAGTTGCTTGGTATGGGAAAGGAGCCTGCATGGGGACTCGCGCGTGGTGACCCCCGGGAGTGGCGTCGTAGGGTGGGCGAGGCGACGCGCCCCTTGGCGTATGCCCCCAATGATTGATTGATTACTCATATGCTGCCTTCACGTTCATAGTGACTTGATTGATACTGCTATACCAACAACAGCAACTAAATAGTCACTGCTACAACAACATATCAATGATAAATGATTATTACAACGATAAAATAATAACCTAATAATAATAATAATGATATTACTAATAATATTAATGATAAATGATAGTAATAATGATAATAATGATACTACTACTAATATTAATATTAATAATAATAATAATAATAACTATAATAATAACAGTAATGATAATACTAAAAATGACAATGATATCAATAGCAATAATAACAATAATACTAATAAAAATACTGATAATAATAATGCAGATGATAATAATGATTACTATAATGCGAATGTTTATAACAATAACGATAATAAAATAATGCTAATAAAAACAACTCTAGCAATAATGATAATAATGTCAACAACTACAACAACTAAAAGACAAGTAACTGAACAGAGCTATCTATAACGACATTTAAATACATCACCAACAAAAAAACAAAAAACAAAAAATTGCTACACAACTAACTAAGAGCAAATTCTGGATTCTTGGAAAAATACTACAGAAATATTAATATGAATCCCCTACGAAATTATCTTAGTCATCTGAAAAAAAAACTTTTGGGAGAGCAGACAACACACATAAGGTGAAGCATTACCGAACAAATTCCTGAGGATATGAAGTCAAGACGTACTGTACGTGTATAAAGCCGCTGCGAGATCAATCACAAACCAGCCGAAACCACACATAGAGCGTCACACCACTTTGTTAGTCACGTGTAATTACATCAACATACGCTGCGTGCCACGTCCCCCCCCCCCCCCCCCCCCCCCCCGAGCAAGGTGAAGAGAGGCAAAGTATTGAGCGAGGGAGAGAGGGAGAGGTGGTGAGCGAGAGAGAGAGAGTTCCCACTGGCGCGAGTAAAATGAAAATGAAAGAGAGAGAGAGAGAGAGAGAGAGAGAGAGAGAGAGAGAGAGAGAGAGAGAGAGAGAGAGAGAGAGAGAGGAGAGAGAGAGAGAGAGAGAGAGAGAGAGAGAGAGAGAGGAGAGAGAGAGAGAGAGAGAGAGAGAGAGAGAGGGGGGGGGGGGAGCCACGGATTAACCTGACATGGATGATGAGATGACTCGCGACAGACTCATCTATATTGTGTTGTTTTCAGGAAGAGCATTTCTTTTTTCCCCTGGAGTGTTGGGTCACGCAGGTGTGTGTGTGTGTGTGTGTGTGTGTGTGTGTGTATTCATCTAGTTGTATTCATCTAGTTGTATTTTACAGGGCCTAAGCAAACGCTCGTATGGCCCCGTCTCCATATCAACATTTATTTTATAATTCATCCTTAGTGCTTAGTGTTGGCCGAAGCCACCACCCCGGGAGGCGGGTCACAAAGCCCCGGCTAACACCCGGTACCCATTCATTGCTGGGTGGACAGGGGCTCGGGTTTTAAGAAGACCGCCAATCTGTCTACGCTCCGCCCGGGGATCGAACCCGGGACTTCTCGGTTGTGAGCCGAGCGTGCTAACCCCTACACTACGGAGTTCCCCGTGTGTGTGTGTGTGTGTGTGTGTGTGTGTGTGTGTGTGTGTGTGTGTGTGTGTGTGTGTGTGTGTGTGTGTGTGTGCGTGTGTGTGTGTGTGGCGGCGTCCCTGCATCCCCAGGTGAGGCGGGTGGAATGCCGGCAACGAGGTGCTCTGTTCTGGACACCACACCCCCCCGCCCCCACAGCCGAGGCCTAAGTCTAACAGTCAATATGACGGTAATGCTGAACCACTCGGTAAAGCAAGGGGCTATTGAGGCCTCCAGGACACGAACCTAGGAGCCTGTTCTCTCAAGGCCTGTGATGTAACCACTCGACCACGCGTCGCCCCACACGCTGCCATGATGCTGCTGCTGCTACTATTGGGATATTTCTACGTAGCGTATGTTGAAAAAGAAGAACTGTCGTGTTTTTCATGTATATGTTCCTGAATTGAAAATTAATTTGGCTTTTTTAAGAGTCACATATACGCAGTGAGATTGGAGAAGCATAAACAGGGCTGCTCGTCTGCCTTCCCGGTGAACCACGAATTGATGACACACTAAAAAGTTACTTCACACATTGGAATTGGCTGTCGATGATAACAACCAATCTGTCAGTTGCTTACAGACCGGCTGACAGCAACCCAAGGCAAAAGTCAGCCGCGCCTTTCCTTCCCTCCGCTAGATTCACTCACCACAGCACGGCTTGGGTCTCGCACTCACATAACATAACATATATTTTTGACCTTCATTTTGAGTTTTTTTTTATTTCGAACGGAGAAAATCGTATAAAGTCTAAATGTAGCAAAACAACTATGAATTTTTTTCTGTGT
>JACEEZ010003218.1:62500-92500 GCA_016584305.1 Chionoecetes opilio
TAGTCCTGCGAGGGCAGAGGAGGGGTGCTCAGTGAAAGGCTCAGATATCACGATCATATAGCAAATCTGATAAAGTGTTCATAGCAATGTTGGCGTATGCACGTGAAAAAAATTACATACCGACCTCTCCTACCACCACCATTATTCATCGATGAAATAATAGTAGTGGTTGTATAAGTACTACTACATCTATTAGTAGTAGTAGTGGTAGTAGTAGAAGTAGTATTAAAAGTAATAGTAAGTAGAAGTAGTAGTAGTAGTTACTAGAAGTAGTACTAGTAGTAGTACTAGTAGTAGTAGAAGTAGCAGTACAAGTTATCATGGCAGTAGTTGTAACAGTAGTTATAGTAGTATTAGTGTTACAAGTAATGTAGCAGCAGTAATAGTAGTGATACAAGTAATGAAGTAGCAATAATAGTAGCGGTACTAATAACATTAAAAGTGGTGGTTGTGCTACTTATAGTGGTAATAACATTGCAACCATTATTATCATTAGTATTCTTATCATCATTGATAATAATAATAATAACAATATTAGTAGTTACATAATATTATTATTATTATTATTATTATCATTATTATCATTATTATCATCATCATTACTATCATCATTATTATTACCAGTGGTAGTATTGGTAGTGCTATTAGTACTATTACGTATAGTAGTAACAATACAATAATAGTGGTGGTATGACATGTAGCAATGGTACCAGCAGCTCACTGGGTCAAATACATCATTCATATGTTTCCTTTGGAAAAATATTTTCTCATTCTATACACACTCAAAAACCCTTGAAGGCCGCAGGAGACCTGCCTCAACCCGACACGCGTTGGTTTTCCCCGGGAGCAGCAGGACAAATGGACACTTCAAAAGCTAGGTATTCAAAATATTTTTTTCACTGTTTGTATAATTAGTTGTATTCGCATACATTGTTGCTTGCAAATAAAATCCTTGACAGGGATACACAAGGTGTGAACAAGGCCCTGACCACGCCTTGTGCTGCGGGGCGCGGCGACACCACCAGTGTCTGCGTCCCAAGCAGTGTTTCCATCACGACTTCCCGCCACAAAACCGTTTCCTTCCGGGGCGGACCACAAGCGGAAGCGCGTGTGCTTTACTGGTGACAGTCTTCAAGCCATCCTCACGCACCACAAGCACCATGAAAAGCCCACACCTATGAATTACAATATCTAGTCACTAATTCGTTCCTACAGAAGACATTGGCAGAGGATTCCTTTTCACACACAAACCAGTACACTCGTGGCGCGTCACCCATGTATTACCAACCATCAATACTAACACAGTCATCAAGAAGCTCAAAAATACCGCGTAGCTTTGCAAATCCAAACGGTATCTTTCCGCTGCAATCATATCATGAAAAACGTACCATGTTCACCTTTAGGTCTACGTTGCTACTCAAGCAAGTACAAAAACAAAAAATGGACAGCACCTGAATAAACTTACGTGAGTGTGGCGGCCCTGGCGGGTCGTGTCCTCACATTAATAGCTTCGCGATCTCACGTTATTTTTAATCAACGTAATAATCAAATGGTTAAAGAATGTCTCCTTCGCCTTCTTACGCGTGCACATTTCACTCATCAGGCTCAGGTGTGTTTGTTCTTTACCTGTGACTCAACACGTGGGTGAGTCCCGGCGGCGAACACCAGAAGGGAACGTTCTAACTAACATACACATCAAGAGTGGAAAGGTGGTAGTAGTAGTAGTAGTAGTAGTAGTAGTAGTAGTAGTATGTGTGTAGTATAGTAGTAGTAGTAGTATATAGTGTATAGTTTAGTAGTAGTCAGTAAGTAGTAGTAGGTAGTAAGAGGAGTGGAGGAGGGAAGGAGAGGAGGAGGGGAGGCACGGAGAGGAGGAGAGAGGAGGAGGAGGAGGAGGAGGAGGAGAGAGAGGAGGAGGAGGAGGAGGAGGAGGAGAGGAGGAGAGAGAGTAGTATAGTAGTAGTAGTGTAGTAGTAGTAGTAGTAGTAGTAGTAGTAGTAGTAGTAGTAGTAGTAGTAGTACAGTAGCAGTGGTTATGGTGGCGATGGTATAGTAGTGGTAGTGGTAATGATGATATAATATAAATATAAGCAGTTTTAAAAGTAGTAGTGGTAGTAGTAATAGTAGTAGTAGTAGTAGTAGTAGAAGTAGTAATAGTAGTAGTCGTAGTAGAGGTGAAATAAATAATAGTAGTGGAAGTAGCAGCAGTAGCAGAAGTAGCTACGGTAATCATAACAAATGAGAACGTGACTTATAAAGGTAATGATAATGATAACAGCACTGATAATACGCATAACTAAAAAGTCAACAGAGTTACGACTGTCCCACAAGGCGGGCACAAACAGGGATCACACTGCAACCCTCCCCCACTCCAGCACGCACATACAATAATATAAAATCAGGGACTCCATCCAATAGTCAACTTGCGCGACTCCACTCTTTTAGTAGTGTGTTGTGCGGCATTATTCTGGCAGCTATCGTGTTACAAAGGAATTCGTGACCATTGATTTGCACTTCCATTTTACTTTACCACTCAATTGTAATCATTATTCACGATGACACAAGTGATGAGGTTAGCAAATTTAAGTTCAGGATAATAACAAATAGCACATGGATTATCTGACCCTCGTTTTCCTCACACCTCCTATGCAGCATCACGACAGCCTCCTCAGCAGTCGCGTCCTAAATACACTTTATTACATCGACTGCTTCTTTTAAGATTAGTGTTTAAGACAGCGGTTCTTAGCCTGGGGGGCGTGAGCCAAGAGAGAAAAAGGAAGAACTGTCAAGTATTTAATTGAAGCTCGGCCTTTGCTTTAACATGAAGCTCGCGAGGGTGAGCGAAGAAAGTCGTTACAGAGAAGAAAATATGGATGAAAAACTCCGCGGTAACGCTTTGCCATGTTTCACTAACTCCGTAGTATACAACGTAGTATACTATCTATCTAATCTATCTAATATACTATAGCAGTAGCCGGGTGTCTGTCTGTCGGTTGTGGGTAGCCGAAACTGTAAATTCAATTTTGATAAGAGTAGGCTCAAAAAATCGCAAATAAATCGTAGGATGGTAAGCGGCTTGGTCCCGTGTCGATTGGATAATTTTGAAGGGGAGTTTGGGTTGAAAACATTTTTAAGCGTATTAGATTACAGGAAGAAACTCTGCGGGCGGTAACGTCTTGCCGCATTTCACTAACTCCGTAGACTCATGGAGTTACCGTTTATGTGCGTGTATTCATCTAGTTGTATTCATCTAGTTGTATTTTACAGGGCCAGAGCAATGCTCGTGTGGCCCCGTCTCCTTATCAACATTTTTATCATTCATCCTTAGTGCTTTGTGTTGGCCGAAGCCAGCACCCCGGAGAGCAGGTCACAAACCCCGGCTAACACCCGGTACCCATTCACTGCTGGGTGGACAGGGGCTCGGGTTTTAAGGAAACAACCCATCTGTTTCCGCTCCGCCCGGGGATCGAACCCGGGACTTCTCGGTTGTGAACCAAGCGTGCTTCCCCTACACCACGGAGTCCCCTTTGGGTACTCCGTGGTACACGGACACACGCGGTACACGGACACACTCATACACGGTGTGTGTGAGTGTGTGTGTGACTGTGTGTGTGTGTGTGTGTGTGTGTGTGTGTGTGTGTGTGTGTGTGTGACTGTGTGTGTGTGTGTGTGTGTGTGTGTGTGTGTGTGTGTGTGTGTGTGTGTGTGTGTGTGTGTGTGTGTGTGTGTGTGTGTGTGTGTGTGCATGTGTGTGTGTGTGCCTGCATGTGTGTGTGTGCATGTGTGTGTGCGTGCGTGCGTGCTTGTGTGTGCGTGTGTGTGTGTGTGTGCATGTGTTAGTGTGTGTGTGTGTGCTTTTATGACAGGCGTGGGGCTGGGGTGAGACTGGCGTGGGGATGGGGTGAGGCAGGCGTGGGGCTAGGGTGAGGGAGGCGTGGGACTGGGGTGAGGTATAGCGCCCCACATGCGCGGGTACGTGGTGGGCCACGGGGGCGAGGCCCTCAGGGGCCTGGCACAGCAGCACCCCTGCGTGAGGGTGTCTGTGCCGCCAGCCAGCGACACGCGCACCGGTACTGTCGCCATCAGGGCCCGGCCAGCGAGGTGGCAGCCGTGCAGGGCTGCATAGCGGCCCGTCTCCAGGCAGCCCGGCGGCAGCGGTGCTTCCCGAAGGGCCAGCGTGTGCCTCGCTCGGTGCCCCTGGCTGCCAAGGCTACCAAGGCACCTTGAGGCACCCTTCCGTGCCGTCCTCGGGCACGGAGGGGTCACCACCGCCACGGGCTGCCTTGTCCCGTGAGGAAACCTTTCCTAGTGTGTCTTGTCTATTACTATTATCATTGTTATTCTTATCAGTATTATTATTATCATTATTATTATTCTCATTATCATTATTATTGTTATTATAAATAGTGTTATTATTGTTTTTATTAAAATTATGATTATCATTATAATTACTATTATTATTTTATCAAAATTACCTTTATTACTATTAGCATTATACATTATTATAATAATAATTATTATTATTATGTTATTATTATTGACATTATTATTATTATTATTGTCATTTATTATTAATATTAATATTATTATTATTATTATTATTATTATTATTATTATTATTATTATTATTATTATTATTATTATTATTATTATTGTATGGCCTTAGCGTTATCTATTTTTGATCAAGCTCTCGCTCGCTTTCTCGCTCCCAGTACAGCCGCACAAAAATTTATATTAATGTTTGCCCTAATTATTATTATCCCTTCGTTTGAAGGGAAGGCCACCGCACACCAGAAGCTACTCGAGCTACGCTACGTATGTGTGCTAGCTATGCACGCTACTTCATCCGAACAGCAGAAGACACATATTGCAAGCTATGCCCTCAGTTACATGCTACTATTCAAGATGGCCAGTTGTGCTCTGTGGTGCGGTGATGAGTCAGATGAAGAAATTATGTTGCTGACTCTGACTCATTGTCCAAGAAGAGGAGAAAGTGGGTACACGAAACAAACCTGAGAAGAGAAAATTTTGGCGAGTACCATCATCTGGTACAGGAACTTTGCTGTGATGAAGAAAAATTCAAACAATAATCTTTATTATCACCTTCACAGTTAAAATATGTTATGCAGCTGATTGAAAAGGATATAAGAAGCCCATATAATATATAAGCTAAGGTACTTCTGCACTTTCTTAAGAAGTTCCTCCTCTTCAGCTGTTTCCACACTGTAAACACAGAATAGTCGAAATCTTGTCACTATGACAAGGTCGGCCTTCGTCATTACAGTCTGACAAGCAAACTCGTCACACTGACAAGATCTCTTCCTCATTTTCTTCTGCACATGACAAGTTATAATCTTGTCATGAAATCTTGTCATGAAATTCAACGTGAAATATTTTTTCATGTAGCTTATTCAGTAATTTACTTTGTGCAAACTTGAGTGCAATATTTTCAGTTTATACACATTATTTTTTATTAATCAATCAGTCCATCTTTCTATCCATTAATCAATTTATCTACATCTATCCATCTATCTGTCAATCTTTAATCTTAATCTATACGTCTGCGCTCACACGCACGCGCGTGCGCACACACACACACACACATGCACATACACATATATATATATATATAATATATATAATATAATATATATATAATATGTACATATATACTATATATATATATAATAATATATATATATACTATAAAATATAGTATATAGTATATATATATATATATATTATATATATATATATATATAATATATAGTATATATATATATATATATATATATATATATATACATATATATATATATATATATATATCATATATATAT
Organism: Chionoecetes opilio; assembly: GCA_016584305.1. NCBI lineage: Eukaryota > Metazoa > Arthropoda > Malacostraca > Decapoda > Majidae > Chionoecetes > Chionoecetes opilio. Next base: position 68,341 of record JACEEZ010003218.1, read on the forward strand.
ATATATATATATATATATATATATATATATATATATATATATATATATATATATATATATATATATATACTAGAACTTGTTCTGCGAACGTGATCACAAGATAAATCTTGTCACTGACAAAATTTAACTTGTCTTCCATGACAAGATGCTTCTTGTCATGGAAGACAAGCTTTCATCTTGTCACAATGACAAGATGCTTCTTGTCATGGAAGACAAGTTAAATTTTGTCATGTTGACGAACACAATCTTGTCATGGTTGACAAGTTAAGATCTTGTCAGTGTAACAAGATTTATCTTGTGATTTTAGACATGTTCGCAGAACAAACCTATTCTTGTCACACTGACAAGTTTAGGTTTAGAGTGCACCACAGGTGCGAAATCAAGGGAGAGACAGCGTGTGATAGCCTTGGGCCCTTGGCAGATGACGCGACTCTCCTGATCCCACCACATCAATCATCAGACTGAGAAGAAACAGTCTACTGAGCATGTGCAACCCAAGCCATGCTGGAAATAATCGTTCCCCAGGAAATCTGAAGCTATGTGGTCTCGTAACATAGCGCGAGGCGTACGTAGCATAGCTTCTGTTCTGCGGTACCCAACTGAATAACAACTGCAGCAATTCAAAGACACGTAGCACACATACGTAGCGTAGCGCGCGTAGCTTTTGGTGTGTGGCGGTCTTCCAGGCCGCCATGATCTAACTAAATCTGCTGGGTATATACAAGATGTTAATGAATGTGCACAATGAAAGTGCTAAAAACCAGAGGTGGGCGAGAGCGATACTTAGTGCGATACTGCGATACTGCGATACTATCGCACGCCAAAATAGTATCGCAGTATCGCATAAGAATTCAAAGTAGCGGAGTCTAAGCATCGCAACGCACGCATCGCTGACATTCCCGCATACTTTAAAAGACGACCTTTATATTCTAAATAAAATTTGTCAGTTTAAAAATAAAAACATTGCAATGTTTTAATGTGCCTAAACTGTAGTTTAAGTAAAATAGATCTTTTTTTTGGCTAATACAGTGTTTTCTTAGGTAGTAAAGTATCGCAAAGCTAAATTTTTGGTATCGCAGTATCGCTGCGATACTATCGCTTTAAGAAAAATGTATCGGTAGCGGAGTATCGCAGTATCGCGTATCGTTTTAAGAAAATTCGAAAAAGTAGCGGAGTATCGCGTATCGAAATATCGGGAAAAAAGTATCGCAGTATCGTTATCGCACTACCAAAAAAAAGTATCGCGCCCACCTCTGCTAAAAACACGCCTTATTTCAGTTTTTCTTTCTGATTCGGGATTATTTTGAAATATCTTGGTTGAAGAAGGGCAGGGAGGGGGGCATGCAGGCAAGGACCCACTAGTAAAGGGCCGTGGTGGTAAAAAGGTTAAGAAACACTGCTCTAGGATATCAGCAGTGTGCTTATGTCCACAACACTGCAATACACTGTATGGCGGATGCTCTAAGGCTTTTGTGATTCCCTCCATCGCCTTCTGCTTCAGATATTCAATTTTTGTTTTAATTTTAAATCTCCATATTTTTTTGATTTGCCCAGATATTCCAGCACCCTTTGCTTCATTCCTTCCCAAGAGAATGCTTCTGGTTCCACAACTTCCTATATTATAAACTGAACCTTCCGTTAGCTGTCAGTGCTTTCCGATCAATAACTGCTCTCAAACTCTTTCCGCTCCCGTGCCGTCCTCCGTGAAGTGGCCACACAGCTATGGAGGAACAACCACACAGCCATGACCCAGAAATAAGTCCTCACTTTCTGCTCTCAAACATAATTTACTCCTACATAATTTTCTGGTAATAATAAAATGTCCTCCCACCCAATAGCAGTAATACACTTTCAATCATCTAGTCATTTTTCAAGCCTGTCATACATCACACGTACGCCTTCTCTAAATCCCTAAATGATACTCACAAATCTTTTTCTTTCTCTAGTAAATGTTCTCATATAAGTCCTTGAGCCTAAACGTACACCTAATCAATACAACATCTCCGTACCCTTCGTAAAACTTCTTTGTTCCACCGTCAGTTTACGTGCTAGTCTTCTTGAATATCTGTTTTATTCACCATTCTTACGTACAGTTGTCTAGAAAAGGTTGCCGGACCCATGCACCTGTCAGCAGTGTACACCGTCCCCTGCCACCCCTCTAACCGTAGTACAGCCACATAATACCTGACACCTGCCTTTATCATGGTTACCTCGACCCGTCCTCAGTCTACATTTAACTTGACAACTTAACCAAACCAGCAACTTCACCACACGTTTTACTTCCATTATTGAGTACTTCCTTTCTAACCCTTCCTAGTCCAGGGGATTTTCCATAAGTAAATGCTCTTCATTCTTATCAATTCCCTTATAACGTCCTTACATATACTCCACTCCGCATCTATCTAAGACCCTAAGCGATCCACTCCCGCTGCGGATATTCCTTTTCAGTCACTCAACACTCTTCTGAAAATCCTCCTTCAGTCTCTTCTTTCACTCCTATGTTCGTACTTGAAGCCCTCCCGGACACTTGTTTTATCATCCTTCCGTCACTGTTTGTCTCCCACCAATGTTTTCTTACTTTCTTTATAACATTTCGAAACGCTTGCCTCTCCATCTCTCATCGGCCCTCCTCTCTGCCTCATGGACCCCTCCGCCTTCTTCAATTCATGTCTCATTCTCTTGTATCTCCACCTCCTTCCACAGCTACCCTTCCATTCTCTGTGAAATATATTAAACTTTGTAGGACTCGTTTTCTTTTTGTCCAGCTGATTCACTTCCTCATTCTACTGGTCAAGACTTTCTTTTTCCATCATCTACCTCTGTCATTTCAGACACTTTTTTTTCACACTTTCAGTAAGTCTTCTTTCTCCCTTTTTTGTTTATACTTTCCTACACATGACTTCATTCTTTTCCCATCATCGATCGCTTCACTTGGCTTGCAGTTTGGCACTATGTTTTTTTCTATTATTTTAATAAATCCACACTTATTTCTGTTTCACACACACAAAATATGTACTTCTAAGTGATGTGGAACTCTGGTGGTACTTCATCCTAGCACTTGTTGCAGTCTCAGTCTGGTCAAGTTTCTATCCGATAATATCCATTGGTCAAACAAATCACTGAATCTTACATCAGTAGATATGTAAGGAAAATGTATACCGAAGGACTGCGGAAGTGACGCAAGTACCGCCTCCTTTAATAACACTGGCATGTAGTTCATTTTCCTGCCACCTCTTTCTGTGTGCTGCTCCTTCAAGTTCTTCAACCACAATAATAGCATTCTTGATATGAACAATCTTTACCGGATAGATGAGTTTGAGGACGCGCCAGTAGGTCTTCGTCATTGTGTTATTTCTCCGTTCCTTTCACTTCATTCTTGCTTTCCGGAAAGTACAAAGGTCTCAAAAGAAAGGCTTTTGCTTTTTTATTCATTTCAAAGATATCACAAGTAAGGTTTTCATTTCTTTGTTTACTGTTTCATCCCTATTTACATGGATGGAATATGATATGTTTTATTAATGCACTATCAAAGAACTCATTCCTCTCCCCAACAAGCAGATAAGATAAGATTTTCATCCTATCTAGACACTTTGCAAGTACCAACTGCAAGGTTATTGACTATACAAAGCGCCGCCACGTCAGCATGAACTAGGCGGACTCGAACCGCTGACCGAATGCACAGGGACGCTGCACATTGGGAACTCACGTCTCTACCAACCTTGCCACCCTGACGGGCTCCCCAACAAGCAGATAGCCAGGCTAGACGAAAACTGAGAAAAAGAGACCTAGACATATTTTCAACATATTTTGTTCTTTCTTTTCTTAGTAATCACATCAGCTTTAAATCAAGAGGCACCCCTTCACCCCCTCCTACAAGGCTACACGTAGAGCCACCGGTCTCTCAGTGTTTGGACTCATCTTCGCTCCGTTCAAGGTCACCTATGAACTACATCACTCTAAATCCCCCATTCCAAACACGCCTGTCTCACACTTCTGCATCATTAATCCAGCCAGTGCTTTCTCAACGCCTGCGCCCCCAGCCTTCTTGGGTCCTCCCTTCCTTTCGCCTCCCATTTACGACCTGCCAATTATGATTAACTTATTCACGGTATTGAATGGATTGTTTTAAGGTTCTGGCCATTTGCTGTTGCCGCTTCTTCTCGCGTAAATAGACAACAGTGAACATTGATTTCTGATGTTAGATAGAAATACAGAAGAAAAGAAATATTTACTGTATATACATATGACAATATATATTGATATTATTGGGTAAATATTGATTCAAAACGACATAATGATACCAAATACAACATAAAGGGACAGGAAAAAAGGCGGGTACCATCTTTCAAATAAATCTAGTGACGATGTATGTATGCAAAAGAAAGAGGAGGCAATCAAATGTAAATGGAAAGTAAATAAAAACTCATGGCAAGAAACGAGTGGAGAAAAACAAACAAACGTGAGTTATATAAAAGAAAGACTTGAGAACCACAAGGCAAAACACATCAATAAAGCAATGAATAATAAGCAAATAAAAAAAAAAAAGAGCAATAAACAAACTTACGATTATAGAAATAAGAATAAACTATCAACAATGACCAGACTTAAACGAAAAAAATAAAACGAAAAAAGACAAGAACTTCTACTGTGATCTAACAAAGCAATATATATCATGTCGTTATCGGGACAAAATAACCATGGTACAAACTCCACATACCCAACCAAGCTCTTCAAACTACAATCCAAAAAATGCATCAGAGCTAATAACCATAAAACCAGCAAGAGGATTAAAAACACACAACCAACTACGACACCACACCACACAACACACATCACAACAATGATATAAGCAATACACACAACAAACCACCACACAACAACCATCACTACTACAAACACAAAACACTACTACAAACCACCATACCATCTACCACCACCTACTTACCACTACCAAACGCAACTAACCACACCACACTATCAGCGACATCAGCACAAATACCACTACCATACGCAAACCATCCAATCACCCACACCACCACACCACAAACCACACACCACAACCATCATATCACGCACTAACTCCAACACACACTCACGATTCTATAGCATATCACAATAATCCATCCACCTACATCACAACAAATACACACACACACACACACACACTACACTAGCACACACACACCACCACACACACACATACCAACACATACAACATACAACACACATACACACACACACAATACACCACACACACACACACCACACACACACAACACACTCCGACAATACTAGCATCATGCTATAACGATACACATGAATTCCACTATACCATCCATTCAGTCCATCACAGCATCACAATCACACCTATTTCTGACAAGTCTTGACTGTTATCTTCATCTATTTTATCTGTCCTTCCTTCACCATCGTCTTCAGATCAATCATTTCATACGACATCTCTTTTGCTTATCCTCTACTACGACTTACACTACACATCTGTTTGTTTATCTGATCGTCTGTATGTTATCTGCGCGTTGTACTGCGACTGTGTTATCTGTCTTCTGTTGTTATCTCTTCTGTTTCTTATCATGTCTGCTTTTTACCCTGTCTACCTGTTTGTTTATCTGTCTGTCTGTTTGTTATCGTCTGTCTGTTTGTTTATCTGTCTGTCTGTTGTTATCTGTCTATCTGTTGTTTATCGCTATCTGTTTGTTTATCTGTCTGTCTGTTTGTTTATCTGTCTGTCTGTTGTTTATCTGTCATACTGTTTGTTTATCTGTCGTCTGTTTGTTATCTGTCTGTCTGTTTGTTTATCTGTCTGTCTGTTTGTTTATCTGTCTGTCTGTTTGTTTATCTGTCTATCTGTTTGTTTATCTGTCTATCTGTTTGTTTATCTGTCTATCTGTTTGTTTATCTGTCTGTCTGTTTGTTTATCTGTCTGTCTGTTTGTTTATCTGTCTGTCTGTTTGTTTATCTGTCTATCTGTTTGTTTATCTGTCTATCTGTTTGTTTATCTGTCTATCTGTTTGTTTATCTGTCACTGTTGACTGTTATGTTTGTTATCTGTCTGTCTGTTTGTTTATCTGTCTATCTGTTTGTTATCTGTCTATCTGTTTGTTTATCTGTCTTCTGTTTGTTATCTGTCTATTGTTTGTTTATCTGTCTATCTGTTTGTTATCTGTCTGTCTGTTTGTTTATCTGTCTGTCTGTTTGTTTATCTGTCTATCTGCTTTGTTTATCTGTCTGTCTGTTTGTTTATCTGTCTGTCTGTTTGTTATCTGTCTGATCTGTTTGTTTATCTGTCTGTCTGTTTGTATGTCTGTTGTTTGTTATCTGTCTGTCTGTTTGTTTATCTGTCTATCTGTTTGTTTATCTGTCTGTCTGTTTGTTTATCTGTCTTCTGTTTGTTTATCTGTCTATCTGTTTGTTTATCTGTCTTTGTTGTTATCTGTTCTGTTTGTTTATCTGTCTACTGTTGTTATCTGTCTGTTGTTGTTTATCTGTCTGTCTGTTTGTTTATCTGTCTATCTGTTTGTTTATCGTTCTGTCTGTTTGTTTATCTGTCTATCTGTTTGTTTATCTGTCTGTCTGTTTGTTTATCTGTCTATCTGTTTGTTTATCTGTCTCTGTTCTGTTTGTTTATCTGTTCTGTTGTTTGTTTATCTGTCTGTCTGTTTGTTTATCTGTCTGTTTTCTGTTTGTTTATCTGTCTGTCTGTTTGTTATCTGTCTTCGTTTGTTATCTGTCTGTCTGTTTGTTTATCTGTCTGTCTGTTTGTTTATCTGTACTGTTTGTTTATCTGTCTATCTGTTTGTTTATCTGTCTGTCTGTTTGTTTATCTGTCTGTCTGTTTTTTTGTTTATCTGTCTGTCTGTTTTTTTGTTTATCTGTCTGTCTGTTTTTTTGTTTATCTGTCTGTCTGTTTTTTTGTTTATCTGTCTGTCTGTTTTTTTGTTTATCTGTCTGTCTGTTTGTTTATCTGTCTATCTGTTTGTTTATCTGTCTATCTGTTTTGTTATCTGTCTGTATCTGTTTGTTTATCTGTCTGTCTGTTTGTTTATCTGTCTGTTTTGATCTGTTTGTTTTATCTGTCTGTCTGTTTGTTTATCTGTCTGTCTGTTTGTTTATCTGTTTCTGTATCTGTATTGTTTATCTGTCTATCTGTTTGTTTATCTGTCTGTCTGTTTGTTTATCTGTCTGTCTGTTTGTTTATCTGTCTATCTGTTTGTTTATCTGTCTATCTGTTGATCGTTGTCTGTTCTGTGTTGATTGCTATCTGTTATCTGTCTATCGTTTGTTATTTATCTGTTTGTACTGTCTGTTGTTTGTTTATCTGTCTTCTGTTTGTTTATCTGTCTATCTGTTTGTTTATCTGTCTGTCTGTTTGTTTATCTGTCTATCTGTTTGTTTATCTGTCTGTCTGTTTGTTATCTGTAGTCTGTTTGTTTATCTGTCTGTCTGTTTGTTATCTGTCTATCTGTTTCGTTTATCTGTCTTCTGTTTGTTTATCTGTCTGTCTGTTTGTTTATCTGTCTGTGTGTTATCTGTCTTCTGTTTGTTTACTGTCTTCTGTTGCTTATCTGTTTTGTTTGTATCTGTCTATCTGTTTGTTTATCTGTCTGTCTGTTTGTTTATCTGTCTGTTATCTGTTTTGTTTATCTGTCTATCTGTTTGTTTATCTGTTCTGTGCTGTTTGTTGTTATCTGTCTGTCTGTTTGTTTATCTGTCTGTCTGTTTGTTATTGTCTATCTGTTGTTATCTGTCTCTGTTTGTTTATCTGTCTATCTGTTTGTTTATCTGTCTTCTGTTTTTTATCTGTCTTTGTTTGTTTATCTGTCTGTCTGTTTGTTTATCTGTCTATCTGTTTGTTTATCTGTCTGTCTGTTTGTTTATCTGTCTATCTGTTTGTTTATCTGTCTGTCTGTTTGTTTATCTGTCTGTCTGTTTGTTTATCTGTCTGTCTGTTTGTTTATCTGTCTATCTGTTTGTTTATCTGTCTATCTGTTTGTTTATCTGTCTGTCTGTTTGTTTATCTGTCTATCTGTTTTTTTATCTGTCTATCTGTTTGTTTATCTGTCTGTCTGTTTGTTTATCTGTCTAACTGTTTGTTTATCTGTCTATCTGTTTGTTTATCTGTCTATCTGTTTGTTTATCTGTCTGTCTGTTTGTTTATCTGTCTGTCTGTTTGTTTATCTGTCTCTCTGTTTGTTTATCTGTCTAACTGTTTGTTTATCTGTCTATCTGTTTGTTTATCTGTCTGTCTGTTTGTTTATCTGTCTATCTGTTCGTTTATCTGTCTAACTGTTTGTTTATCTGTCTATCTGTTTGTTTATCTGTCTGTCTGTTTGTTTATCTGTCTATCTGTTTGTTTATCTGTCTATCTGTTTGTTTATCTGTCTATCTGTTTGTTTATCTGTCTGTCTGTTTGTTTATCTGTCTATCTGTTTGTTTATCTGTCTATCTGTTTGTTTATCTGTGTCTTTATCTGTTCTGTTTTTATCTGTCTGTCTGATTTTTGTTTATTGTCTATGTGTTATCTGTCTGTTTGTTTATCTGTCTATCTGTTTGTTTATCTGTCTATCTGTTTGTTTATCTGTCTATCTGTTTGTTTATATGTCTATCTGTTTGTTTATCTGTCCGTCTGTTGGTTTGTTTATCTGTCTGTCTGTTTGTTTATTTGTCTGTCTGTTTGTTTAAGTCTGTCTGTTTGTGTATCTGTCTGTCTGTCTGTTTGTTTATATGTCTGTCTATTTGTCCATCTGTCTGTCTGTCTGTTTGTCTGTTTGTTTGTTTATCTGTCTGTCTGTCTGTCTGTCTGTCTGTCTGTCTGTCTGTCTGTCTGTCTGTCTGTCTGTCTGTCTGTCTGTCTGTCTGTCTGTCTGTCTGTCTGTCTGTCTGTCTGTCTGTCTGTCTCTTTGTGTGTCGACTTGTTAACAAGATTTTGCTTAACGTAAAATTCTGCAGTATTTTACTCTTTCTTTTCGTACCGGTGTTTTTAAGTATGAAGGAGGAGGAAAAGATAAGGGCGTGAGATATATGAACATTGCAGAGCATAGTACCTGGAGTGTGAGATAGGGAGCAGGGTACAGGGGATGTAAGTAATAACTAGGACTTAGGAAGGCAGGGGTGAGGACGGCGGGAGAAGAAGCAGGGCCTGATCTAGGTATGGGCAACATGGGCAGCTGGCCAGGGCCCCCACAGGACGGGGCCCCACACAGGGACTATGAGCGCTTCACACAAATCTAAAGATCTACATAAATATTCTTATTCGCTTCACACCGAAACTATTTTCCACTTGCTTTAAAAGAGAGAGAGAGAGAGAGAGAGAGAGAGAGAGAGAGAGAGAGAGAGAGAGAGAGAGAGAGAGAGAGAGAGAGAGAGAGAGAGAGAGAGAGAGAGAGAGAGAGAGAGAGAGAGAGAGAGAGAGAGAGAGAGAGAGAGAGAGAGAGAGAGGAGAGAGAGAGAGAGAGAGAGAGAGAGAGAGAGAGAGAGAGAGAGAGAGAATTAAGTACTAAAATATCAGATTATATCATTTGCAGAATTCAGGCTCCGGATTCAGTGCATGATATATTGTAGACGTTAATGTTACACCTTCTGTCTCCAAAGTCTAAGATTACCATAACTTTATATGGTTCACATGTTATGTTTTTGTTTTACGAGCACGTAAACATTTGATTATGTATGAGAATGGGGTGATAGACTAAGCTAGCGATAAGGCATTTAAAGATAGTTCACCAAGCATTTGTCTTATTCAAGTTTCATTCACTAGCTAGGAACAAAAAATCTACATAGATTTGCCAAATATTTACAGAATAAACACGCTAGAGGGGTACACATACACTGGATGCAGCTTTCATGTGAACGCGCTCTCAAATACATTTTAGCTAATATTTGCTTACAAAGGATATATTATACTAGCTCCATCCTCCCTCCTGGAAGGGGCCACATACATAGAGCCTGCCCATGGGCCCCACCGTTCTTAATCTAGCCCTGAGAAGAGGGATGAGGAAGAAAGGGAGGAGCGTCGAGAGGAGTCCAGAACTACTAAGGAGGAGAGGGAGTGGCATGCAGTTACCTTCTCTTCTAAGTTTAGTTATTGAGGTGAGGAAGGCAGAATCTCAGCCCTGTGAATGACGTGTGAGGCTGTCTGATGAGGCGCCAAGACCCGAGGCTGCCACTACTACGATGAGGTAAATTATGTCTAAGTTACGAATCGCATTACACACACACACACACACACACACACACACACACACACACACACACATACACATACACACACACACACACACACACACACACACACACACACACACACACACACATTTACACACTTACACACATACACACTTGGAGTAAGATACAGAGGTTGTTACATAATGGGAAGATTTAATTAATAATATGAGAGGAAAGCACGAGTGAAGAAAGGAATAGGTAGAGACAAACCCAGGAGAAATGAAATATGAGAACTTTCCAACTATTTGAATATGAACTATGTCGTAAAAAATGCTAAAATAAATCCCATTGAGCGTGAACCATAATATTTGGAGATTGAGATTGGTAGATATGAAAGCGAGAGGAAGATATATGAAGTAATGAATGATACACTACAATAGTTATGAACTTATAAAAAAGAGAATTTCGAATAAGCTGAGACATTAAAGATTCACGTGAATGGAAAACGGTGCATTAAGTCGATCAAAAAGTATTGATTGAAATGATGAAACACTTGAAACACTTGAAACACTTTAATATGCTTACCATAATACATACGTTAATAAAGTTATATAACATAATTTGTGTAAGCAGCCCATACGAAGCCATACGGCTATTCGGGCAGCATCTCTGTAGTTTACAAACAAGTTTATCTAGGACGTCACTACCAATTACATAGAAGAAGAAGAAAAAAAAAAAAAAAAAAAAAAAACAAGGTAAACAAAAAAGAAAACAAAAAGAAAAACAAGGTAAACAAAAAAGAAAACAAAAAGAAAAACAAGGTAAACAAAAAAGAAAACAAAAAGAAAAACAAGGTAAAAAAAAGAAAAAAAAAAGAAAAAAAAAAAAAAAAAACGAAAAAAGTCGAGGAGGAAAAACCGCTGGAGTGTGGAGCAAGAGAAAAGATAAAAACATAGCTAAAACTCTGGACGAAGGGACGGTCCTGGCTGGAAAACCAACAATGCGTATTACAACTACGATTTACGAGATTAAAAGTAGGACCCAATGAATACAAATATCTGTCTGTAACCAACGTGGTGTGTTGCCTGTGTGTGTGTGTGTGTGTGCGTGTGTGTGTGTGTGTGTGTGTGTGTGTGTGTGTGTGTGTGTGTGTGTGGTGTTGTGTGTGTGTGTGTGTGTGTGTGTGTGTGTGTGTGGTGGTGTCGTGTGTGGTGTGTTGTGTTGTGTGTGTGTGTGTGCGTGTGTGTGTGTGTGTGTGTGTGTGTGTGTGTGAAATTCCATATCAAAGCATGATCTGTAAACTTAGGAGATAATCAGATAAGATAAGATACTTTGATCCTATCTAGACACTTTGCACGTACCAACTACACGGTTATTGACTATACAAAGCGCCACCACGCCAGGACGAACTTGGTGGACTCGAACCGCTGACCGAATGCGCAGGGACGCTACACACGCAAGACAACAGCTCTACCAATAGGAGATAATCAGAGAACTTGAAAAAGACAATATTGAGCGAGAGAAGGATCATCCCTCGTTTTAATAATTCAATACACAACAACAGAAGAGTGGACATCACACATGAGGGAGAAGTATTGCAAGGTTGAATGGCTGAATAGCTTGGGGGAAAAAGAAAGCTGATAAGAGTAATTATTTTGGGTGACTCCTCTAGAAACTGCAGCCTGGTCGAAAGTGCATAAAAGCTGCTGAAATAGACGCAAAGTTATCTGGTTAGAAGAAAAAGGAGATTGTAGGATGCGATAATGTTTCTTTATGAATAAGGTTGCGAGGTAGATGTTTCTTTATGAGTAAGGTTGCGAGGTAGATGTTTCTTTATGAATAAGGTTGCGAGGTAGATGTTTCTTTATGAATAAGGTTGCGAGGTAGGTGTTTCTTTATGAATAAGGTTGCGAGGTAGATGTTTCTTTGTGAATAAGGTTGTGAGGTAGATGTTTCTTTGTGAATAAGGTTGCGAGGTAGATGTTTCTTTATGAATAAGGTTGCGAGGTAGATGTTTCTTTGTGAATAAGGTTGCGAGGTAGATGTTTCTTTGGAATAAGGTGCGAGGTAGATGTTTCTTTATGAATAAGGTTGCGAGGTAGATGTTTCTTTATGAATAAGGTTGCGAGGTAGATGTTTCTTTATGAATAAGGTTGCGAGGTAGATGTTTCTTTGTGAATAAGGTTGCGAGGTAGATGTTTCTTTATGAATAAGGTTGCGAGGTAGATGTTTCTTTATGAATAAGGTTGCGAGGTAGATGTTTCTTTATGAATAAGGTTGCGAGGTAGATGTCTCTTTATGAATAAGGTGGCGAGGTAGATGTTTCTTTGTGAATAAGGTTGCGAGGTAGATGTTTCTTTATGAATAAGGTTGCGAGGTAGATGTTTCTTTTGATAAGGTTGCGAGGTAGATGTTTCTTTATGAATAAGGTTGCGAGGATAATGTTTCTTTGTGAATAAGGTTGCGAGGTAGATGTTTTTTTGAATAAGGTTGCGAGGTAGATGTTTCTTTTGAATAAGGTTGCGAGGTAGATGTTTCTTTATGAATAAGGTTGCGAGGTAGATGTTTCTTTATGAATAAGGTTGCGAGGTAGATGTTTCTTTGTGAATAAGGTTGCGAGGTAGATGTTTCTTTGTGAATAAGGTTGCGAGGTAGATGTTTCTTTGTGAATAAGGTTGCGAGGTAGATGTTTCTTTATGAATAAGGTTGCGAGGTAGATGTTTCTTTATGAATAAGGTTGCGAGGTAGGTGTTTCTTTATGAATAAGGTTGCGAGGTAGATGTTTCTTTATGAATAAGGTTGCGAGGTAGATGTTTCTTTGTGAATAAGGTTGCGAGGTAGAGAGTCCCGTGTCAGTTTTAGCTCCGATCATGTTCCTGGTTTGTTTTAACGATGTGCCAAAATGAACAGAAAACCTAGAACGTTAGTGTATTAGGATGAAATACTAATATACCCTGCTAAAGCTAACTACTGTGGGTACATGGTTACACAAAAAGCATGATCAACACCTCTTAAAATATGAATTTTAGTGTAACAAAGTGTGACATGCTGGAATACAAAATAATAGGAGATGAAAAATTAAAAAAGAAGAACATAAGAACATAAGAAAATAAGGAAGCTACAAGAAGCCGTGAGACCTACACGAGGTAGTTCCTGTTTTTACCCCCCTCCCCCCATATTTTAGGCATATATGCACCCAAACTCTAATATACTGGCATAGGCCTACCCCGTGTTTAGAGACTGGGACACTAACAGACATACATGACCTACATAATAGCAAAAAATGAACGTAAGAAATCATCATTCCTCTCTCTATATAGCTATAACAGCCAATATTTCACCTATTTGAGCCTATTCCGGGTTTCTGCATTAATATTCTCCCTATTTACCTTTGCTCAGACTTGCATACAGCCAGTAATCCCGTGTTTTAAGGCTAGTAATGATCCCATAGCCATGAACACCCCCCGCGGCCCCAACTTAATGTAAACACACTGTGACGTCACACAGCCGTGACGTCACAGGCGGCGACTTGCCGCCCGGCAGCCCAGCACCTTATCCCTTCATTAACCAAAACACATCAAATACATAAAATAATTAATAAATCAACACGGATAAAGTAAAATAAAGATAAATAGGACACAATAAGCCTAAAAAAACAAATTAATATATAAAAAATATGATATAAATAATATATAATAATATATAAAAATATGTATATAAAAAACAACAATAACGAGGAATTAATTAATATTGGGTATCAAAATATGCCCGAAAAAGCCTCAAAATCACCACCATACAGATCGTCTTTTTAACAAAAGCTTTATAATTCGTGAAAAAATATGGGCAAATAGTATATGAATGTGTGTATCTTCTATACAGTAACAGATCCTAGTTCAGTGTTGAAACCAGGTAGCAAAATATGTTTTGTTTCTTCGATAATCTGACCCTTTCAACCACTGAATCAGATGTATTCCTTCACTAAAAACGCGAAAAACACATCACATAGGCACACACAAATACACTGCGACTGTAGGCATAGCTAATCACACACAAATAACCTCACAGCTCAAATACAAGGAAGAACAAGGTTGACGCTAAATTATAAACAAATACCTCTTCAGACAAAAAAACAAAATACAGCCACCAAGCTCGAGATATATACATAAAACGATGCGGAAATATCGAAATATATTAAAACTTACAAAAATCCCCCTATATTTAGTGAAAAAAAAAGAATTATCAACAAAATATCGCTAAAATGTACGAGGTTTCTAAATGATTGCATCATATTTCTTTTACGTAAGCCTTAAATATCGGAGACTTTTTTTTATGAAGTCATTAAAAAAGCTGGGGTTTTCAACAAGGCTATGCAATCCTATATCAGTGCACGAATAAAAAAGCGATTATTCGTTTTAAATACGTAATCAGCAACTCGTCACCTCAGGATTCCCAAGAACCAATCAAGGGCCTAGCTACGTTGTCAGCCAATCAGCGTTCAGGAACCACTGGGCGGCCATGTTTATTATTATCCCAGATATACAGACATATTTAAGAGTAAATAAGGTGAGATTTACCCTTAAATACCTTATTTATGGCATATTAGTGATGATAAGAGTAGTAGTAGTAGTTTTCGCATTATTAACCTTAAATTATGGGATTATCGACCATATGGAGGGCTGAGGAAGCTTAAATAAGAAGACTAGTACAGCATGAACGCTTAAGAAGGTGAGGAAAGGTAGAAATACTCTATTTCACGCTATCTATGTAACAAGTTCCGTAACAATGAGAGGACCTGGAACTGTCGCCAATAGAAACTGTGTGTTCGTGTATGTGTGTGTTGGTGTGTGTGTTGGTGTTCGTGTGTGTGTGTGTTGGTGTGTGTTGGTGTTCGTGTGTGTGTGTGTGTTGGTGTGTGTGTTGGTGTTCGTGTGTGTGTGTGTTGGTGTGTGTTGGTGTTCGTGTGTGTGTGTGTGTTGGCGTGTGTGTGTATCAGTGTAAGAAACTCCCTAACCGGTATAACTTGGTATATTTAGTTACTTTTCTTAATTGTATGGCTTGACAACATACACTTTTTTATAGCAAAGGAAAGATCTGGGGGTGAAGGGGTTAATACTTTCACGTGCCTCCACCACACCCATGCCGGGACAGAGGGGGGTAAGAGGGGCTCTAAAAACAAGGGGGGCACCGATCCCTTAATATTTCCGACAATTTAGGGTATTTTAGGGGATTCAGGGAAGGAGCATACAATTTTCTCCCTATAAAATGATCAAAATGCTTAAGTGAGTGGGTTTAGCGATACATAGGGGCAGGTTTCGTCCTATTTATCGAGTATTTAGGGTATTTAAGGGTACTTTAGGGGTAAGGGAGGGGAGTAAGGGGTCTTAAGGGTGTGGTAAGGGCAGGGCGGGTCTCCAATCGATTCCCTTAACTTACGCACTTCATTTTGTGCTGAAAAGTCAATAAAATAGCCGTTTCATCCATTTTTACGGTCAATTAGTACTCTTAACAGACACTTCTATATCTATACACCATATAGTAAGGTTGAAAATGGCCATTAATGTGTAATCTGCACTTTTTTCAAGATTTTGGCGCAAATACCACGGAATTACGGGAATATTCTGAACCAAATTGACTGTTTCGACCCTTTTCTATGGTATTTAGGCACTCATACATACATGGCATAGTTTGGGTGTGACTTAAAGGGCGTAAATAAAGAGATATGATACTTTAGCGGTGAAATGTCAGAGTGAAAAAACCAAAAAAGCGGGAATGTCTGTCCTTTCATCCCCACCCATTGCCTATTTCACCCGTCCACGCCCATTCCCCCGCCCACACGCCCACTGCTACGCCTCAAACTACGAATATGAAATCAAGATTATTGGAAAAGCATAAGTATTTAAAGGGAAATAAAAATGCGCCTTTTATTTACATAAATCAGGTGATAATGTCAACACCGTCAGGAATGGAGGGCGGGGCTGAGGAGGGAGCACCAATTTGCACCAACGATAATAAGGAGGGAGCACCAATTTGCCCCAACGATAATAAAGGGAGCACATTTCACAGCGTATAGGAGGGAGCACCAATTTGCACCAACGATAATAAGGAGGGAGCACCAATTTGCACCAGCGATAATAAGAGCCAGTAATCAAAAGTTGGTGAAGGTGCACAGACGTGAAGCAAAACCTGTGGTCAAATACATGTGCCCTATGATCTGGGAATCGAAAAATATATAAATAAAATATATAAAAAAGTTGTTTACAAAAGTGGCAATCAAGAGAAATAGAAAAGTCAGACTGTTGAAATCAGTAAGGGGATTGCAACAAGTGGGCAGGAAAGGCACTCTTGTAATGGAGGATTGAAACAAGAGGCAACGGATAAAATAAGGAAGACTACGATGTGTGGACATTTAGCTTCCCAAAGAAAGGTGATGGTGCTCGGGATGCTCGGGAGGGCTGGGAGGCGGAGGTGGCACGCGTCAGGGATATCCATTCATGTTAAACTGATTAGATAAAACACGGCAACACACGCTTGGGTTACAGTGTACATTAAAATTAAACACACATGCACACATACACACACACGTACACACACATACACACACACACACACACACACAGACACACACACAGACACAGACACAACTACACACACATACACACACACACACACACACACACACACACACACACACACACACACACACGGCCACCTACCATGTTCACTTCAGAGATGGAGTCGAAGGAGGCGATGGTGATGTCCATGCCTATGTAGCAAGGCTCACCTGTGGGGCAGAGGAAGGGGTGTTAGCAGACCAGGGGAACGGGACCACTGAGAGACAGGAAGGGAGTCATGCGCGCGTTGAACACTTTTTGCTATGACGGTGAAGCACACACTCATTCCCAGTACAGTGAAAATATTATGCTGGTGTCTAATAACTTGTATCTACAATATAACTGAACTTTACTTCATTACTTGTTTCAAGACCACTGACTATATTTTGCGAACAAGTATACGAGATCGAACTTCAAAATACTGTCTGTCATTATAGGAATTGGAAAAATAATAAAGTGGTGCAGCAAAGCGCACATTCCCGTAATATATCTTGGCAGACATCACATGACGGAGGCGGCGGCGCATGCAATACACGGCTTGCTGGGTTTTATATCTGCAAATGAAGTTAACCTCCCGCCTCCCCCGGTTAATACCACAGTTATGTAGGCCTTGTATGACCATCAAATATATATATATATATATATATTTTCTCTCTCTCTCTCTCTCTCTCTCTCCTCTCTCTCTCTCCTCTCCCCTCTCTCTCTCTCTCTCTCTCTCTCTCTCTCTCTCTCTCTCTCTCTCTCTCTCTCTCTCTCTCTGCTTTCTCTCTGTATATGGCCTGCCAAGATATCAAGTGTAAGCCTCGAACTATCTATCTTTAAAGTTTCGGGAAGGAATTCTTTCGTGAAAAAGAAACACACACACAGACACACACACACATACACACACACACACACACACACACACACACACACACACACACACACACACACACACACACACACACACACGCACATGCACACGCACACACAGACACACACAGTCACGCACACACACACGCGCACACATACGTACACACACACATTTTGTTTCTTGTTTCTCTTGTTTGTTTTGTTTAGAGGATAATGCCTCAGAGCCATAGTGATCTACCGCTGCTGCATATTAGTGTTGGCCGAAGCCACCACCCCGGGGGGGGGGTTACAAACCCCCGGCTGGCACCCGGTACCCATTCACTGCTTGGTGGACAGGGGCTAGGGATTTAAGAAAGACCACCCATCTATCTTTTGCTCCGCCCGGGGATCGAACCCGGGACTTCTCGATTGTAAGCCGAGCGTGCACACACACACACACACAAACACGGACACACAGACACACACAGTCACGCACACACATATACGCATACACAACGATACAGAGAAGATTAGCATGGCCCCTGCGCAAGGATGAGACGTCAAGCGTTCCACATTTTATTTAACACCGCGCGATGGTCAGGTGACAGCGTGCCGGGCTCCCATTCTGTGGGTAGGCGGTTCGAATCCTCGTGCTCCCGGGGATTTTTTCACTTGACAAATTCGGGCGGTTACTGTCCCCTTGGGCAAGGGGATGGGGGTGTGTGGTGTGTGAGGTCCCAGCATTGCCCAAAGATCGGTAATAATGAGCTCCAAGCTCGCACTGACAGGGTGAAAACTGGCGATCGCGAGCCAGCTCGCGTGGACAAGACCATGGGTGAATGACATACATGATGATCAAGTGGATAGCGCGCTGGCCTGTCATTCTGTGGTAGTTAGTTCAAATCCTCCCTCCCCCCAAGGATTTTTTCACTGACAAATTTGGGCGGTTACTGTCCCCCTTGGGCAAGGGGATGGGTGTGTGTGTGTGGTGTGTCAAGTTCCAGCATTACCCAAAGATCGGTAATAACGAGCTCCAAGCTCGCACCGGGAGGGTGAAACTGGGGATCGCGAGTCCGACTCACGTAGTCAAGACCTTCACACACACACACACACACACACACACACACACACACACAATAATGTACAATCACTTGGTTAAGTGTTTCATCAGCCCTTACTTAATTACTTAAAGAGAAGAATCTTAAATCTTAAAAACCTTCCAAAGTTTAATCACAGAAGAAATTCAAATCAAATTTGTTTTTGGAGATTCTAGTGCCATTTACAGCAGCGAAAGACAGCGAAGCAGGTATCGTGGTCAGGATATATCGCAAACATTGCTGACACAAGATTAAGACAAAAAGAGGAAAGTCGAATTGACGTGATAAAAAGATCTTTAGATGTACAAGGAAGTGAAATAAAATACATTTGTTCATTTGCCGATGGATGTCAATGATGATGAGAGAGAGAGAGAGAGAGAGAGAGAGAGAGAGAGAGAGAGAGAGAGAGAGAGAGAGAGAGAGAGAGAGAGAGAGAGAGAGA
The DNA here is from genome assembly GCA_016584305.1 of Chionoecetes opilio. NCBI lineage: Eukaryota > Metazoa > Arthropoda > Malacostraca > Decapoda > Majidae > Chionoecetes > Chionoecetes opilio. Next base: position 87,498 of record JACEEZ010003218.1, read on the forward strand.
GAGAGAGAGAGAGAGAGAGAGAGAGAGAGAGAGAGAGAGAGAGGGAGAGAGAGAGAGAGAGAGAACGGTAATGATGGTGATGACGGGGATGATGATGATAATAAATATGATAATTCTAAACTTTATCCCATCTGATAGCTGTGACTCCAACATTCTAATGATGCTGCCACGGAACACTTTCACTCCTCATTCTGAATAGTGCAGAATAACCATTGTGACGCATATTGATTCGAAAATCTATTCTCTACGTTTTCTGAGCGACATCCAACTGTCTCCACATCATACCTCCACAGCCATTCAAATAAACAATCTAAACGAGACAATCATATTACGTTGCAGATACAATTGAGGTGAAGGGAGTCCAGCGGTGTGAGCCTCTGCGTCAGTTTATCAGTGAGCGGTGACGTGACAGGTGTGCCTCGTCTACCCACGTGTGGATGCGGCCCTCTTGCGTGCAGCCGATCCACTCATATAATATCAAGTATGATGGCGTCACAAACCTTAGCCTCCCTTCCACACGACTCGCCAAACACGACTATGATGCCCTGTTTACCTTTCTCCTACTACGAGAATAATTCGATATGTTCGTTTATTTAACCCTCACGCCTTGCCGCAGACTGCCACGTCGTCGACAGCTTCAAGAGCGAGGTATAGCCATGAACTACCAAGGAATGAAGTCTATCATGATGCTTTCCTCTGTGATGCAACACCTGAATGTCTCTCCTTGATTTCGTTCATCATCTGAATACAATAAAACAATTTGATGCAATAAAAACTTTCACGTTAAGTGTTGGATGAAGTGATTGGGGTGATAAATGCACACACCGCTAAGTGCAGCACCAGGTAACACTTGCAGCACGGAGTCATTAGCACCAGCACCTGAGGGGGGGAGGGGTTCGGAAGGCATTTACGCCCAGGCAGCCTGACGTCCTTCCCTTCCCTTACATGTTCCCGGCCCCCTGACTGCACAGGCCCCCTATGTGCCTGTGCTCACAAACGGTACCGTAAGCATCCATCTCCTGAAACTCATGCCCTTAATATTTTTGCCCGTAATCATGCCAAATCTTTACTTCAACTTACCAAAAACTCTTTCATTTATAGAAAATGTCAAAATCTTTCTGAATCAACTTCTGGCATCTAGCAATAACATCTCTAACAAATTTTCTTCTTCATCTTTCCCTCCTATGCTTCACCCAGATGGCTCCACAGCTGTCTCATCTATTTATAAAGCTGAACTCTTCGCTCAAATCTTTGCTAAAAATTCCACTCTGGTTGATGAAGGGCGTGTTCCTCCTTCTCCTCCATCCTCTGACTATATTATGCCTATCATTAAGATCCTTCGTAATGATGTTTTCTTTGCCCTTTCTGGCCTAGATCCTCGGAAGGCTTACGGTCCTGACGGAGTCCCTCCTATTGTTCTCAAGAATTGTGCTTCTGTGCTTGCTCCCTGCCTGGTCAAACTTTTCCGTCTTTGTCTATCTACTTCCACCTTTCCTTCTTGCTGGAAGTTTGCTCACATCCAACCTGTTCCTAAGAAGGGTGACCGTTCTAATCCTTCAAACTACCGTCCTATAGCTTTGACTTCCTGCCTTTCTAAAGTTTTTGAATCTATACTTAATTAGAAGATTCTTAAGCATCTATCTGCTCACAATCTTCTATCTGATCGTCAGTACGGTTTCCGTAAAGGGCGATCTACTGGCGATCTTCTAGCTTTCCTAACTGAATCTTGGTCATCCTCCTTTAGGGGTTTCGGTGAAACGTTTGCTGTTGCCCTTGACATATCAAAAGCTTTTGATAGAGTCTGGCACAAATCTTTAATTTCCAAACTACCCTCATTCGGTTTCTATCATTCTCCCTGTAACTTCATCTTAAGTTTCCTTTCAAACCGTTCTATTGCAGCTACTGTAGACGGAAATTTTTCTTCTCCTAAATCTATCAATAGTGGTGTTCCCCAGGGTTCTGTCCTATCACCCACTCTCTTTCTATTATTTACTAATGATCTTCTAAGTCTAACTCAAAGCCCTATCCACTCCTACGCTGATGATTCTACCCTGCATTTCTCAACGTCGTTTATTATTAGACGTCCATCTCAACAGGAACTAATAGATTCACGGAGAGATGCCACCGAGCGCCTAACTTCTGATCTTTCTATAATTTCTGATCGGGGCAAAGCAAACCTTGTTTTGTTCAATGCCTCAAAAACCCAATTTCTTCACCTATCTACTCGACAAAACCAACCAGATACTATCCCCTCTTCTTCAATGACCCTCAACTGTTTCCTTCTTCTACAATGAACATTCTAGGACTATCCTTTACTAAAAATCTGAACTGGAAATCTCGCATCTCATCTCTTGCTAAAACAGCTTCTAAGAAGTTAGGTGTTCTGTGGCGTCTGCGTCCTTTTTTTTCTCCCTCCCAATTGCTTGCTCTCTACAGGGGCCTTATTCGCCCATGTATGGAGTATGGCTCACATGTTTGGGGAGGATCCACTCATACAGCTCTCCTAAACAGGGTTGAGTCAAAAGCTTTTCGTCTCATCAACTCCCCTCCTCTGACTGACTGTCTTCAATCTTTAAATCACCGACGCAATGTTGCTTCTCTTGCTCACTTCTACCGTTATTTTCATGCTCACTGCTCTTCTGAACTTGCTAACTGCATGCCTCCCCCCCTCCCGCGGCCTCGCTGCACAAGACTTTCTACTCATTCTCATCCCTATTCTGTCCATCTTCCTAATGCAAGAGTTAATCAGCATCTTTACTCTTTCATCCCTTTCACTGGTAAACTCTGGAACTCTCTTCCTGTTTCAATTTTTCCACTTTCTTATGACTTAAATCTTTTCAAAAGAAGAGTAACAAGACACCTCCCGAACTAAATTGGCTCACCCCTCTTTTTTATATTATTCTCTTACTGTCTTTTTTATAGGGACTGGAAACTAAGCGGGCTTTGTGTTACCCATTTTTTTTGTGCCTTTGGCCAGTTCCTTGTGATGTAAAAAAAAAAAAAATAATAATAATTTATACTTCGCCCTGCAGCGGCCCGAGAATCCCAACACTTGCACTCATTCAAATCAACTCAAGACCTTAGAATGCAGGGACTCGGGACTCCCATCATAATTTCACACGGAAACAAAGTAAATATAAATATATAGATGAACAAATAAATATGTATCAACGTTAGTGAAAATGAGTCACCGAGCGAAATATATACGTGAAGTGATTCTATTCATGATATATAATAAATGCAATATAAATAATCAATAGTTATAAGTCTACAGAGGTAATGCCTATTGACCAGCATCGGTGTATGTGGTTGAGGTGTTGGGTGTGCAGGCGGTGGGCGTGAGGGTGTGCTGTGGTTGAGGTGTTGGGTGTGCAGGCGGTGGGCGTGAGGGTGTGCTGTGGCCTGGCTGCGAGAGGTGGCTTGGGCGTGACTAGTATGGTAACCCGAGCGTCGAGAGATCAATACGGGCGCTGCACCTGGGGCGCAATCTTATTAAAGCGACGAAACTTGTCATCACACGAGCTAACACGACACACTCCATAGCGTTGTTGACAGCAGGCCGACGCAATGCTACTATCATAAGGTAATAACACTCCTTACAACCCTCTACAGCATCCTCCTCTTCCAACTCTTGTTTACAAAGTTGATGTTATTCTTGTTCAACAAACTTTCAGACTGTGAGTTACGCCAACCCTAAACTATCATAAAAACCACATCTTGCGTTCTTTGTGGAGTTTCGTGTCCACATTCTCTCATTCCACAAAGTAAGAGGAACATAAAGCATCAGACAAGCCACATGCTCGTGTAAACAAACCTCCGTCTCACCGCCACATCTACCTCCATCCATTACGTATGATCTGCGCTTCCCTGACCCACTCAAGGACACGCCTCCCCTCTCCCCATCACCCCCCAGCCAGGCCTGCGAGTGCAAGATTCACCGAGATGACTTGGCTCTCTTGTCAGAAACTGAATGAACGAAACAACAAATAAAGCGGCAAAGAAACAAACAATGGTCCTAAATCTCTCTCTAGATCTATTTACGTAGCACCTTCGTCTGGAAAATTGTTATCTCTCTCTCTTTCTCTCTCTCTCTTTCTCTCTCTCTCTCTCTCCCTCTTTCTTTCTCTCTCTCTGTTTGTCTAGCAGGTCTCTGGATGACTGCTATCTCTCTCTCTCTCTTTCTATATTTGGCAAATAGCTGTCTGGATGACTTCTCTCTTTCTCTCTCTCCCTCTCTTACTCTCTCTCTCTCTCTCTCTCTCTCTCTCTCTCTCTCTCTCTCTCTCTCCTCTCTCTTCTTCTCCTCTCTCTCTCTCTCTCTCTCCTCTCTCTCTCTCTTCTCTTATTTGGCAAGTAGCTGTCTGGATGATCTTTCTCTTCCCCTCTCTACTCTCTCTCTCTCTCTCTCTCTCTCTCTCTCTCTCTCTCTCTCTCTCTCTCTCTCTCTCTCTCTCTCTCTCTCTCTCTCTCTCTCTCTCTCTCTCTCTCTCTCTCTCTCTCTCTATTTGGCAAGTAGCTGTCTGGATGACTGTTCTCTCTCTCTCTTCTCTCTCTCTCTCTCTCTCTCTCTTCTCTCTCTCTCTCTCTCTCTCTCTCTCTCTCTCTCTCTCTCTCTCTCTTCTCTCTCTCTTTCTCTATTTGGCAAGTAGCTGTCTGGATGACTGTTCTCTCTCTCTCTCCTCTCTCTCTCTCCTCTCTCTCTCTTCTCTCTCTCTCTCTCTCTCTCTCTCTCTCTCTCTCTCTCTCTCTCTCTCTCTCTCTCTCTCTCTTTCTCACTCCACGAGGGGATGACTGAAATCGCAATACATATATTCGCCTCGGATTTCAACCTTAATCATGATGACAATACTGCCTCGCAAGATTTCTTAACACATCCACTGCTCTCGAGTCTTTTGTGTGCGACCACCCCGCACCGGGAGAGAAGAAACACCCCCCACGACACATAAAACTGAATAATTGTTTGGAGCCGGACAGCCAGTCTGGCCACCCTTTACAGCTTTGGG
>JACEEZ010003218.1:97500-120000 GCA_016584305.1 Chionoecetes opilio
TAGGGTTGTATAGGCATCTACGTAGGGTAAGTGTCGTATACCGCATGCCTAGTTAATATGTAATACGTGTTGACATGGATGGATGTGATTGCGTCATTGAGCGTAAGGGTGTGAATGGAAGCTGTGTGTGGGGGTCTGCGTGTCTAGTGTTGCCGAGAGTGAATGATACAGGGCAGGTGATTGTGGGCTGTGTGTGTGTGTGTGTGTGTGTGTGTGTGTGTGTGTGTGTGTGTGTGTGTGTGTGCGTCATTCACCCATGGTCTTGTCCACGCGAGCCAGACATGCGATCGCCAGTTTTCACCCTCCCGGAGCGAGCTTGGAGCTCATTATGACAGATCTTAGGGTAATGCTGGAACCTCACACACCACACCCTCTCCATCCCCTTGCTCAAGGGGTATAGTAACCGCCCGAATTTGTCAGTGAAAAATCCTCGGGAGCGAGCGACGATTCGAACTGGCTAACCACAAATGGTGCACCAGCGCTCTATCCATTGGACCATCTTGGCGTGATGTGTGTGTGTGTGTGTGTGTGTGTGTGTGTGTGTTGTGTGTGTGTGTGTGTGTGTGTGTGTGTGTGTGTGTGTGTGTGGTGTGTTATGTGTGGTGTGTGGTGTGGGTTGTGTGGTGGACGTGTGGTGTGTGTCGTGTGGTGCTCTGTGTGTGTGGTGTGTGAAATGTGATGTAGTGTGTTGTGTGGTGGTGGTGTGAGGGGTTACCTAGCGTGAGTGGGGGATAGCTGGACATAGTGTGGGTCCTGGAAGCCCCCTGAAATGAACAGGTTGGCAACAATACGGCATCCAAGCTGGACTGTGGAGTGAAGGAGGAAGCAGCACCGCGGCCACAGTGAGCTGGAAAGATAGGGGAAGCCCGAAGAATGTAAAATTACGCAAGGAATAATAAGATAGGACCCTGCCAGCTCTGAAGGGAAAAAACAGCTACCTCGGTACCAGATGACATCACTGGTCAGAAAAATCTTGACAGAGAATAGGAATAATAAGCCCAGGGGGAGGAGGAGAGAGGAGGGAGAAGGCGAGGTATTGAGATGAAGGGAGATGAAGGCGTCGAGGAGGAGGAGGAAGGGCGGCGGAAAGGGAGAGCTAGATCAGATAGGAGAGGAGAGCGGCGGGGAGGGTGTGAGAAACTGTGATGCTGCCACAAGTCACAACCCAGACACACTTCCCAGCACACCCTGCCTCCACACCCTGCCTCCACACCACCCTGCACACCCTGCCTCCACACCTCCCCGCACACCCTGCCTCCACACATCCCTGCACACCCTGCCTCCACACCACCCTGCACACCCTGCTTCCACACCTCCCTGCACACCCTGCCTCCACACCTCCCTGCACACCCTGCCTCCACACCTCCCTGCACACCCTGCCTCCACACCACCCTGCACACCCTGCCTCCACACCTCCCTGCACACCCTGCCTCCACACCTCCCTGCACACCCTGCCTCCACACCTCCCTGCACACCCTGCCTCCACACCTCCCTGCACACCCTGCCCCACACCTCCTGCACACCCTGCCTCCACACCTCACCTGCACACCCTGCCTTCACACCTCCCTGCACACCCTGGCCTCCACACCTCCCTGCACACCCTGCCTCCACACCTCCCTGCACACCCTGCCTCACACCTCCCTGCACACCCTGCCTCCACACTCCCTGCACACCCTGCCTCCACACCTCCCTGCACACCCTGCCTCCACGCCTCCCTGCACACCCTGCCTTCACACCTCTCGCCCCCACTTCACAACCGAGTCAAAACCTACGAAAAATAAAGCTCGAAAATACCCGAGTAAAATGTACAAATGAAATATGGAGGCAGAAAGAACTATTAGTTTCGGTGTTGGTGGGCGGCGCTTGGGACTGACGCCTGGCTGGGGACGGCTTGGGGGGAAAAATGAAAAAAAATGTGGAAAAGTCTTTAAGTGAAAGTAATATATCTCCCGGGCTAGGGTGGGGGCAGGGAGGGAGAGGACATGAAGGGAGGGTGGGGCGGCCCTCTCTCCTCGCCGTGACGACTGACGGGAATATGAAAATGCATGGAATTCGAAGAAATTTTTTACAATGCACATGCCCAAAACCGCCTCACACCGCCGCACAATGCCACCACCTCACCACACCTACCTCACCACACTCTACCACTCCTCACACCACCACCACACCACCACGCACACCTTACCACCACCATCCACCACCCCACCATACCATCACTACCACACCAGCACCACCACCACACCACCACCACACCACTCACCACCCAACCACCCATGTACACCACCATTACCAGCACCACACAATACCTAGTTCATGTTCGCGCGCTACCTACCACCACCTACCACACACATTACCACCAAATGACCACCACTTACAAATAATCACTACACCGGCAGTGGCAGGCACCACAGACACCATTAGGCGACCCACCCATCACCACCACACCGACCACCACCATACCATCTGACCACTGATCGACACACACCATTAACACCAGCCACACCACCATCACCACCCACCACCACCATTACCACACCACCACCACCACCACCACCACCACCATACCACCACCACCACCACCATCACCACCCACCACCACCACCATTACCACCACCACCACCACCACCACCTACCACCACCACACCACCACCACCACCACCATTACCACCACCACCACCACACCACCACCACCATCACCACCACCACCATCACCACCACACACCACCATTACCAACCACCACCACCACACCACACCACCACCACCACCACCATCACCACCACCACCACCATCACCACCATCACCACCACCACCACCACCACCACCACCACCATCACAACTATTCAATCACAACCCTACGCCTACCCCAATCACTACCATTACACACCACTACTACTACCGCTACTACTATTACTACGACTTCTTCTGCTACCCCCATCCCCTTACAATCACTATACCACACTCACGAATGATATTTGAGTACTACCACAACCACAGCCAAGATCTAAATCCCAAAGGAGAAAAAATCAACAAAATCAATAGTAGACGATTTTTTATACAGTATGATGAGATATTAAAGAGCTGACCCGAGCATAACCTTGGCAACACTGATCTACATTTCCCGAGGTAGACCGCGAAGTGGAAGAGAAGGAAGAGAGGGGCCAGGTGGTGGTGGTGGTGGTGGTGGTGGTGGTGGTGGTGGTGGTGGTGGTGGTGGTGGTGGTGGTGGTGAAGAGAATACCAAGGACAACAAAAGAGTCAACAAAACGTAACATATCTGATTAAAGAAAAGTAACAAATTGGTCAAAACGAGAGCTGTTGGTGGGAAGTGTTTGATGTTTGAGCTGCAATACCTGATCTACCAGTAAGCAGGCGAGGACAAACTTGAAGGTTGTCATTGAAGTTCAAGAGGAAAATGGAAGATGAGAAAAGAGTACAAGAGAAAACCAATGTATTCTATAAAGTAATAGCACTGACAGCCGCTGGAACGCTGCCTGAGAGACTCACGAGGGGGAACATAGGTGAGTTGAGGACTGCTACGAAGTATTTATAGTCGCTCTTTATATGTTTCAGTTTCTACAGTATCTCTGGCTACAACACGTGCAGGATGTGCAAATATGCCAGGAGGAATAGTCCAAAATTAATATTCACAACAAATTTTTTTTTTTTTTGCTAATAATCTCAATCAGTTATTGGTGGTGACGTTTGATCGCTCGACTCAATGTTGTCAGATCTTCCAAGAATCTTATCAACCTTAATTAAACAACTCTCAATTTTTGCTTAGATCGGGTATATTTATATCCATATTTATCTATTTATCAATTATATTAAAACTTTAGTTCTTTGATTCCTTTCTTCATAAGATTTGTTTTGGCATCAAATATTATATTTTTGGTATTCTACATCACACTCTCTCGAATTTACCTACAAGTATTACCTTTTGCATGGTAAAGGCACCAAAGCTGCACACAGTGTTGAATCCATCCCTTCTACTACCGTAGATAAGACTAAAGTCGCCAGGACAACGTCTTTTTTGATGTACAGACGTGTGGTGGCGTTAATACTTACATTTCTACAGCCATGATTTTAGAAAAGATAAAAGGGCTATCTGGAGGGTCCTGTGTAATTTTGTGTCTTCATCTGTATCATATTATGGCTATAAATGAACAAATTACACAAATATCACTGGAGTGGCGACCTACACTAAGATCGCCAAATTAGTGTTTATGTTCTGAGTGTCCTTCCGCCGTCGTCGTCGCGCGAAAAAAAAACGAGTAGCGAAATTTGAAACAGTATATACTTGCAGATACAAAGCATAAAACAACACTGAAACAGGGTAGATTATACAGTCATGATATAAACTACTTTGTATCATCTTCAGTGGCACATATAAATCAGTAGTGATGCTATAATTCGTAATATTTGGCGGCTGGCGACATTATTGCAACTGACGACTAAAGTGTTATCTACGGTAGCAGTTTTGACCATGTCCGTAGCTGTTGATTTGATTTAGGACGCTGGAAATTATGACACCAAAATCTTTCTTAATCAACTTCAAAGATTTGAGCACCATTCATTGAATCATCGTACTGAGAGCGCTAGGTCAGTCTGTCTCTTTGTCTGTCTGTCATCAACTGGCTTCATGCAATAGAACTATAAAATAAAACCAACATCATTCGACGCGGAATGCTTGAGAGCCTGGACGAAAACAAAATGTAAGTCCAAAAATTTCGACTCCGTCCAAAGTTATAAGAGAAAAACTCCTGAAAAACTCCCTCGCACATGAGTAAGGAGGAGGCTGCAGTTGCCCCCCACGCCACCACCACGAGGGGGAGGCGGCGGCACGGCACCCGGAGGAGGTGGAGGAGAGAGACGGCTCGGCACCCCCCCGCACCCCTCCATCTCCCATGCAGGGGATGGAGGTGGCGTGCCGTCGTTCCTGATAGTCTGGGACCGTCCCAAGGGGTAAGTAACAGCATTACTGTCCTGTAAGGCGTTGTATAAAACATTGCTGCATACGGTGCCTTGTTGCTGACTAAGAAAATAAAGAGAGAGGACGAAAAGGTAAAATAGAAGGAGGAGGAAACAGATGAGGAGGTCATATGAGGATGAGGATGAGGAGGATTAGATCATACTGCTCAAGGGCTATGGTATCTGTCCTCATGCTCATGTAAACGAAAAACCCTTGAGGCTGAGCAAGCTTCCGGAATCACTGATTGGCAGGGCAAGACGTTACCGCTGAGTTGGTGAATAGTGTGTGTAATTTACCCACGGTCTAATCCACTCGCGACCACCAGTTTCACCCTCTCGGAGCGAGCTAAGGAGCTCATTATTACCAATCTTTGGGTAATGCTGTGACCTCACACACCATGCATTCCCATCCCACTGCTTAAGGGGGACAGTAAACGCCCGAATTTGTCAGTGAAAAATCCCCAGGAGCGAGCGAGGATTCGAACCGTCACCACAGAATGGCGCGCCAATGCTCTATCCACTGGACCATCGTGGCGATGTGTGTGTGTGTGTGTGTGTGTGTGTGTGGTGTGTGTGGTGTGTGTGTGTGTGTGTGTGGTTGTGTGTGTGTGTGTGTGTTGTTTGGTTTGTGTTTTTGGTTGGTGAATGTGGTTTTTAGGGTTGGGGAAGTTTTGGGTCCTTTTAACCCCTTCCTCCTCGGAGCGGAAGGAGAGAAGAAGAGAAAGAAAAGGAGGGAAGAGGATTTTGAAGAGCGAGAGAGAGAGAAGAGAGAGAGAGAAGAGAGAGAGAGAGAGAGAGAGAGAGAGAGAGAGAGAGAGAGAGAGAGAGAGAGAGAGAGAGAGAGAGAGAAAAGAGAGAGAGGGGAGAGAGCGAGCGAGCGAGCCGAGCAGAGGAGAGAGAGAAAAGAGAGAGAGAGAGAGAGAAAAAGAGAGAGAGAGAGAGAGAGAGGAGAGAGGAGGAGAGAGAGAGAGAGTTCCCATCATTTGTCAGGCTTCAACACTATCCTGCACTGGGTGTCAATACCTCCACAGACTGTAGCAAACTTTTGACTTGACTACCCACCACCTTGCCCTCTCCGTCTTCTCTCTCCCCTCCTCCATCCCTCCCTTCCCTCTCTCTTTCCTCCACTTCAACGTCTCCTCCTGTTTTCTCTCCCTTTTTTGTGCCGCTACTCTCACCCTCTCTCTCTTCCCTGCTCTGCCCTTCCATGTTCCTGTCTTTCCCTCTTTCTATCTCACTGTGTTTACATCCTTCATCCTTATCCTCCTCCTTCCGTTCTCTCTCCCACACGTCCTCCATGATACTTGTACCCACCTTTTCCCCTCTCTCTCTCTCTCCTCTCCCCTCTCTCTCTCTCTTCGCTCTCTCTCTCTCCCCTCTCTCTCCTCTCTCTCCTCTCTCTCTCCTGGGTTTGCTCTCTTTTCTTCCTTGGGGTCCCCTCTCTCTCTCTCTCTCTCTCTCCCCTTCTCTCTCTCTCTCTCTCTCTCTCTCTCCCTCTCCCCTCTCTTCTCTCTCTCTCCCTCTCTCTCCCCCTCGGTGGTGGAAAGTGGTGGCAAAAGGTTTTAAAAAAAAGGGGTGAAGGTGGGTACGTATCATTGATTGGATAAAAAACTCTCTCCTTCTCTCTCCTCTTCTCCTCTTTCTCTCTCCTTTTTCCTTTTTCTCTTCCTTCCTCTCTCTCTTTCTCTTTCCCCTCTCCCTCTCCTTCTCCCTCTCTCTCTCCCCTCTCTCTCTCCTCTCTCTCTCCTCCGGGGGTGGAAATGGGTGGCAGAGGTTTTTAAGGAAAGGTGAAGGTGGGTAAAGTATCGGGGAGGGGATCCACTCTCTCTCTCTCTCTCTTCTCTCTCTCCTCTCTTTTTCCCCCCCTCTCTCTCTCGCCTCCCCTTTCTCTCTCTCTCTCTCTTTTCTCTCCCCTCCCCGGGGTGGTGGTAGTGGTGGCGGAGGCCCTTAAAGGGGAGAGGTAAAGGTGGGTACAGAAAATCAGTGAGGGGATACCCCTTCTCCTCCTCTCCTTCCTCCCCCTTCTCTTTTTCCTTTTTCTCCTCTCTCTCCTCTCTCTCCTCCCCTCTCTTTTCCTCTCTCTCCTCCTCTCCCCCGGGGTGGTATTTGTGCAGAGGTTTGGGAGGTAAAGGTGGGTACGTATCATGTGGGATACCTCCCTCTCTCTCTCTTTTCTTTGTCTCCCTCTCTCTCTCTCCCCCCCCCACTCCCCCTCTCTCTCTCTCCCCCCATCTTCTCTCTCTCCTCTCCCCCCCCCCAACTCTCTCTCTCCCCCTTCCCCCCCGCTCCTCTCTCCCCCTCTCTCCTCTCTCTTTCGTTACAGTATTTTATCAACACCTGGTAAAAAATATATAAAATGAATTAGGGAAAAAATAAAAATCTTTGAAAAAGCAAGCTGAAATGAAAAATAGTGAAAATAGTAATAAAAAGTAATAAAAATAAAAATAAAATAATAATAAAAAAAATAATAATTTTGTATCTTTAAATTTTAATTTTTAAATGATAATAAATATTAACTATGGAAACCCAAAATTGAAAAATAAAAAGGGAAGAGAGAGAGAGAGGAGAGAGAAAAGATAGAGAAAAGGAGAAAAAAAGGGGGAAGAGAAAAAGGGAAGGAAAAAAGAAGAGGGGGGGGAAAAGGAGGGAAAAGGAGAAAAAGGAGGGGAGGGGAAAGGGGAAGAAAAAAGAGGAAGAGAGAGAGGAGAAGAAAAGAGGGGAAAAGGAGAAAGAAATCCTTTTACGGTGAAAAAAAATTAAATTTTTTTGAGAAAAGAAGGGAAAGAGAAAAAAAGAAAAAGAGGAAAGAAAAAGGGGGGAGAAGCAGAAAAAAGAGAAGGAAAGAGAAAAAAAAGGAGGAAAAAGAAAAAAAAAAGGGGGGAAACACACACACACAAACAAACCCCCAAATTTTGAACAAAAGGAAGAACCCCTCAAAAAAACAGTTTTTTTGCCCCTTCTGGTTTTGTAGGGGAACCCGAAGGTAAATACCACAACCCGGGGCCCCCCATGCGGGGCCTTCGCGGAAAGGGTGCGCCTCCTCCCCCCCCCTTTAGGCCCAATCCCCCTTTGTTCAACATCCCTAAATTAAACCCCAACGATAGGGGACGTCAGGGGGGTCTAAATCCCTTAAAGGGGTTTAAATACTTTGAGGTAAAAAAAATTGAAAGAAAATTAATGTTTTTGGGCGCCCTTTTTTGGAAAATTTTGGTGAAACTTTTAAAAACTTTTTTGGTGGGGGTTGTGTGGTGTGGTGTGTGTGTGTGTGTGTGTGGGGGTGGTGTGTTTTTTTGGTGTGTGTGTGTGTGTGGGGTGGGTGGGTGGGGTGGGGGGTGGGTGGGTGGGTGGGTGGGGGGGGTGGGTGGGTGGGGGGGGTTTGGGGTGGGGTTGGGGGGGTTTGGGGGGGGTGGGTGGGGGGGGTGGGGGGTGGGGGGTTTTGGGTGGATTTTGGGGGGGTTGGGAGGGGTTGGGTGTTTTGGGGTTTTGGTCCCTGTGTGTTTTGGTGGGGTTGTGTGGGGGTTTGTGGTTTTTATTCCCCTTTTGGTTTCCTTGTCCAACGGGGGCCCCGGGCTCCCTTTCCCATTTTCACCCCCTCCGGGGGAGTGACCCTTAGAGTTTCTTTATTACCGACCCTTTTGGGTAATGCTGGGCCCCAAATACCTACACACCACCCCTCCCCTTGCTAAAAGGGGGACAGAAAAACCCCCAAAGTTTTTCTCAGGGGAAAAAAACCCCCGGGGGAAACGGGGCGGGGTTCCCGGGGTTTAACCCGGGAAACAAGACAGGCGGGAACGCTTTTAAACCCACCAAAACCCCTTTTTCGGAAAGGTCTTTGTGGGGTTTTGTGTGTGTTGGGGGGGGGGGGGGGGGGGAAAGGAGGGAAAAGAAGAAGGGAGGAAGAAAGAGAAAAGAGGAAAGAGGGAGAGGGGGGGGGGAGGGGTTTGGGTCTTTTTTGGGGGCCCAAGTTTCTTCCCATCCAGGACATGTTTTTGAGTGAGTGTATTTTTCCTTGGGTTTTTTTCCCGGGGCGAGAGGCCGTGGTGGGGGAAACGCGAGTTTTTTTGGGTATCCATGGGAAACCGTCCCCGGTATTTTGTGGCTTTTGGCTTGGGGTTACTGGGGGCTTGGGGGCGGCACAAAAATTTTAGGCGCCGGGGCCCCGCCCCGGGCCCCGCCCCGCACCCCTGCGGGCCCCCCGCCGCCCCCCGGCCGCCCCGGGAAAACTGCTAAGGGCGCGCTCCACCCCTTTCCCGGGAGGGGTTGTTTTTGCCCCCGATTATCCACAAAATAATCAAGAGGGGGAAACCTTTTTTCTTTGGGGAAAGGGGAAAAGGGCCCTAGTCTTTGGGGATGGAAGGAAGAGGGAGGGAGGTGGGGGGAAAACACGTGACTGGGTGTGGGGGGCGCGCCCCCTGGACGGGCAGGGAAATTTTTTAAAGTAAAAATGGGGGTGCGTTACAAAATGGAACCCCAGAAAACAAAGTTTAATTTTTTAAAACCCTAAATATGGATAGTTTAAGGGGTAGTTGGGTTATCGGAAAAAAGGGAGGAGGCAACCCTGACAAAAAACCCCGGGGGGCCGGGCGTGGTGGCAGCATGGGCTACAGTGAGGGGCCGTCATGGAAAAAAGGGGGCCCAAAAGGGACCACCCCCTTGACTGACGGGAATTTTGGGATAGAGCGTCCCAAAAAAGAACGGCAACCCCCCCGGCCCCGGGGAAAGGGTGCAGGAACCCCTCCTTTAAATAGAGTAAAATAACCAGAGAAACTGATATACTTCATGCAGTGATTCTAACAACCACAACATGGACTTAGCACCAATCCGGGGGACCCTCGGGCCCCTTATTGTACTTAAAAACATAACATAACATTTTAAAAAGGATTTAAAGGGACATCAATATAAAAATTTTCCAAATCAAGCCTGGGGCGTACTTAAATCAATTAGGGGATTTTGATAACAAAATAGAATGAGTTTCCCCTATGGGGTTTTGGGGGGGTGCCTTAAAGGGGCCCAAAAAAAAATTAAGATTTTCATCCAAACTATAACCCCTTTTGCAATACCAACTACAAGGTTTTTTTTGACTATCCCCAAAAAGCGCCCCCCCAACTCACACAACTGGGCGGACTGGGAACCCCCTGACCGAATGCACGGGGAAACGCTGCACCATTGCAAAACCCCCACGTCCTCTCCCAAACCCTTGCCCCCCCCCCTGAGAGGCCCAAACAAAAAAGCCGGTTGGAGCGTGGGGGGGGGTGACGCCCCCGCGAAAAAAAAGGGGGTTTACCTGGAACCTTTGCCCTGGATTAACATGTCCACTAAAACTGTTTTTTATCCTGCTCAAAGGGGGAAAATTTTTTTTTTTTTCCAAAAACCTTTTTTAAATCACCAAAGCACCACTCCCACCCCCTTATTCTACTACTACTACAAAGGATACTAATAAGTATTAATAATGATGATAATGATAATAAAAAACAAAATGACCACCCCCCCCGGTTAAATACAACTAGACTAAACTAAAAGGGGTAATGTGTAGTGATAGTAATGATAATAAAAATAAATCATGAAAATTATGATGATAATATCAATGGTAACTAACAATTTCACCATTACTATCGGAGGTTCCAGTCCCTTGCCTAAATAAAAAAAATATGAAACGTTCCCGCCCCTGTAGTCACAAAGTTCGAGACGCCATCAAAGCAGCAGCCATGGAAACCCCGCAGCATGAGGGAAGGGAAGGGAAAGGGAAAGGGAAGGGAAAGGGAAAGGGAAGGGAAGGGAAAGGGGGAAGGAAGGAAGGAAGGAAAGGGAAAGGGGAAAAAGCTTGTTTGGGGCCGGGCTGACGGATGGGAAATCGTATGACTCCACAACACAGGAAGTAAATGGGAGAAAGTGCTGCTGCCTACGAGAGGGAGTAGCGGATCGGGTGATGACGGAATCGAATGCTAATAAATTCTAAAACGATTCGTGGATTTTGATACGACACAGATATTCTAAATTGATCCCATTTTGAGGACGTCGAAATTAAACCCCAAAAAGATCAACGCGAGGTTTCCCCCCTTCACCACACTACTGCTGACTGAAACTTTAATAAAACCCCCCCGTTTACTAGAGCCAGGGCCAGTTTTGGGCTTAAAAGCATACTGCAATACGGCCCAAAACCATCTCATTGTTTCTTGTTGGGAAACTTTATGCTCCCGACAAGGGTGAAAATTTAAGGTACACTCTACCTGGACAGTGGTCCCCAACCGGTGTGCCACGGCATCGAAAGGTGCCGCGTGATCGACTGAGGGTGCAGCAAAATTCGGAACAAAAATAAAATAATAAAGAATTTTTTGTTTTTTTTGTTTTTTGTTTTACCGACTTTCTCTCATCCTTGATATCGACAGTATCGGTACTTGGGTATTCATACGCCCATCAGGCTTGAGACACTATAGTATCATCAACTAACAAAATAAAAGGCTTCCATAGAAAGCTGGGCTCATGGACTCTGCTTTTCAAAAAGCAAATGTCAAACTTCCTTTCTCCCTTCATAAACAGGAGATATGATCTTGATTCTCATAGATCTCTTATTCTTTTTTAAATCATTGTCGGGCTGAGAGAAGCATTGAGGGGTTTCAGGACTTCCCTTCTTTTGAGGGAATCTCGATTGAATTGGAACCCTTTAAATTTGGCTGACGGGGCTGGGGAATTTCCGGTTATTGAACGTAAACAAAATTTATCGATGTCGATATGCTGACTCCCCACCAGAGTCAATTTTAGAAGAAAGAGGTATCTGGCGTCTTTGGCGAGGACTATTGGGGGGCCTTTTGGGCTGAAAAATGGCCACGTATCTACTTTTGTCTTTCTTCACATTGTATTAAATTTTGTGCGAGCAGGCATACGCTACCATGGCAACAATTTAATCCAAACCGAGAAATAGACCGTAATCTTTTGAAGACGATATGCGGATGGTGTTATCAACAATTAGACCTAGGGGTTTTGGGTCCAAACTCAATCACAAGGGTCAAAGATAAGCTGGTGGAAAAAAAAGACTTTTTGTTCAGGTTTTCAATGGCCCGTTAGTCGAATTCAGCTTCTAACTACTGTTACAATTACCTTTCTATCATAATGCTATCCATTTTATGTTGATACAAGCAGCCTCAGAGATGCTGTATAAAGAATAGGTTTTTTTTCAGTTTCTCATGATCCAGGGACAAAGTTTTGTCACATTGACGTTTATTTTAGCCCATTCATGCCCGGATCTTGTCTTTGCTATATAAAATCATCTGTTAATCATAAAATTACGAAAAGTGATTTAATATACCAAATCAGCTATACATAGTGAACAAGGGTACTAAACAGGTCATATCTACATAACATTGTTTACCACAATTAAAATAGTCTATTGGTAGCCAAATTACAATGAAAATTACTTTCTGGGCCTCCAGGGGTTAAAAACAAAATATCGACAAACAAGATTTTCTAACAAGGCGCCGGGGACTTCTGAAAGGCTTGGCAAAGGTGCCTTGAGCCAGAAACGGTTGGAAAGCACTGCTCTGCCAGCTACATCAATAGTCTCTTTATAAATTAGGATATTGAGTAACACACACACATACACACACATTCTCTCACTTTCTCTCTTTCTCTCATACCCACAATGCTCAATACCTATAGGGAATGAATGACACACAAGCTGCCACAGGACGTACTCGCACCAGGCAGGCTGCCTCTCGGTCCTTGCTTACTATCACGCCCTTGCCCGAGCGTCCAGTGCCACCCATCTACAGAAGTGTGTCATTAGGCAAAACAAGAAGACACTCCCCAAGTCTATAGACACAGACATTACTATTATTGTGACACCGTTTGAAGCGAGCAATTATGCAACAAGAGAGTACATCTATGAGCTTATCTATAGAAATCCTCATAAACGGCGTGATGAATAAAATATTAATATGTATCAATGTAAGATTCACTATAAAGACTGATGAATGTCGCAAGTAATGACAAACTTGACCAAAAAATAACTCAAGCTGCAACACAAAGCTGAATGGCGCGCTGTCCGCTGTTGCAGAACAAAGACCATTCAGGAATACATCATGTTTCTTGGTCACTTTGGAATAAGATTTTAGTCCAAACAGACGCTCACACGAATTTTTGCAAGGATAAGAAACAGCAACACAGGCAAATATCAAATTGAAAAGAAGAATGGTTCAGAAAATCCTTCCAAAAGCAGAGACGCAGCGTGACAGATCAGCGCCGCCAGGAAGCTGGTGCACGACTGTGGCAGATCACCCGGCTGGCGGCGGGGCTGAGGGTGAGGCTGCGGGGCCATGGCTATCGAGGTGGTTTAATATAGATGGACGCAGCACTGGAGGCAGTCACCTGGCGCACCACTGTGGCGAGCGAGGGCCACGCTAGCTCGGTGGCCGCCACGCTGGCACAGGGGGTGAAGTGTGCATTCGGCGAGGACAATTTATCATTGCTTACTGAAGTTTCCTTCCTGCAGGATGAAACTCAGACACTTGCGCGATAACAGTTTCAATGGACGATTCAATGGGAAAAACTAACAGCCTGCATAAGATTAAGGGACTACTGTAGCAGCCTATGTGGCCTCACGTCATGGCGTAACCCCGGTAGACACTTTTGATGGATTGTTCAACAGGAAAGACTAGCAGGTCAGCTGATAGTAAGGGAGAAGCACAACATGTGGCTTCATGCCGTGGCGTATCCCCGGCAGACATTCACCTTAAACCCAACGAACAAAGGCCACAGTGTGGGTTTCACGATCGATTGTCCCAAAGCTGTTTTTAGGAAAGGGTTGCGGCTCACAAAAACAACACTGACTTTGCTATTTTTTTCTTCTAAATTTTGGCAAATTCTAATAATATCAGTTCCAAAGAAACAGAAATGCAGACTATATAGTAAATTCCTGAGGAAGTTCGAAATACATGCAATAACCTTCTCTGAATAAAAATATTGCGATGGACAGAGAATCTATGAATTGCTGTCCAACATGATGACGCAGCTCCCCGCGGTCAAGGGCTCTCCGCGCACTGCACGTATTGCGAATTTCATACACAACTTTTACTTCAAGCCTTGTCACTTTTCCCACTGGTACCGAGCCCGTCCAGAAAGACGTACACTCGGCCAGCAGATGGTTACGCTCTTTACATCAAGTTCCTGGACGCGGTAATCATGTCAAAAGATTTCAAAGATAAAAAGAAATACAATATACAGAACGAGGATAAGAAAATAACAGAACGTGAACAAAACTCATCCTAGGTGCATGGATGGGATTCATGATGTGAATGGCATGACTAATTACAAAAGAAATTTCCTTTAATAGATCGGAAACAGTCAGCACAGTGTCCCAACACATCAAAACTAGAAGATATTGTTAGTCTCGAAAATGGCTAAATGGAGATTTAGATTCCTCTGCTGAAGGCATGTTGTCTTTTGTTTTACGCCAAGCCTCCAAAAGCATGGCGCTGCAAGCTGCCAATGAGCTCATAACAATATTCTATCTCTGTGTAAGGACGCAATTTATGTCACATTGGTTTTCATTACGACACCACTATATCAACACCTGTTAAGCTCCTGCCAATACTGAGGCCCCTCACTTACTAGGGCTTCCCTCTACGCTCCGCCTGCCGCCTCTATCTGCAATAAACCCACTTTGAGGGCCACAGTAACCCGAACGTGAGAGGGAGGGACTGGCTGCACGCACAACTACACTGCACTGGAATATGTCACTTGCTACGCTGGATAGTAACTGTGCACAAAAACAACAAAGAAAGTGACAGGTGATAACTGAGAGGTGTCAGGATCTAATTCAATATCAGCTGACCTCAACAAACACACACACACACACACACACTCACACACACACTCACACATCACACATACACATACACATACACATACACTACACCCCAACACAGTTAGTTAGTTAATTTATTGACGAAGAATTTCCAATTGATACATAATACAGAATACAACAGAATACAAAACACAAAATATTATACACAAACAAACAATGCAGATCTATCATTTGTCCAAACACAACTAAAATATCATTCTTTCCAAGTAGAAGGTAATACATATAATCTAAGCAAAAATACTAAGTACTTCATGTACATAATCACATAATTCACGTACATTCACACACACACTCACCGCCAAAGTTGGGCCTGAGCCTGATGTCGTAGCCGCGGAGCAGCGTCTCGATGGTCTGGGTCACGTTGTCCAGGTGTTCGCTCGTACGCCCGCCCGCGCACCCCCTGCCGACGAGGAATAACACTACTATACGTAGGTGTGGGGGATGCCGCTGCCTGCACCCTACATACTGACCTACATCTCTTATGCATATATATCTCATCAGTGTGTGTATGCGTGAGAAAAGAGAGAGAGAGAGAGAGAGAGAGAGAGAGAGAGAGAGGAGATGAGAGAGAGAGGAGAGAGAGAGAGAGAGAGGAGAGAGAGAGGAGAGAGAGAGAGAGAGAGAGGAGAGAGAGAGAGAGAGAGAGAGAGAGATGAGAGAGAGAGAGGAGGAGAGAGAGAGAGAGAGAGAGAGAGAGAGAGAGAGAGAGGTGCTAGAAAGTAAATATAAAGCCCACAAATTAAGGTAAGATCAAAACAGAATAAAGTCTGTGTTGCAAAAGTATAATCTTAAAAACAAGTGAGTCGCCGTCGTCGGCATTGTGTGTGACTTGTAAAAAGATAACAATAGCATTCATTATTTGTTGACACGCGGCGAAACAACAACAAAGTAAGGGGTGGATGTTTCCTAAAGTTGGAGGGAAGGGACCTTGATGGGGGCCTGGGGGGGCTGCAGGGGGGGTTTGATGGGGCCCGGGGAGTGCTGCAAGAGGAGGGAGGGGCTTGATGGGGGCTGGGAGGGGGGGGGGCTGCAGGGGGGGCATGGGAGGGGGCTGCAGGGGTGGGTTTGATGGGGGCATAGGAGGGGGCTGCAGGGAGGGTTTGATGGGGCCTGGGGAGTGCTGCAAGAGGGGGAGGGGCTTGATGGGGGGCTGGGAGGGGGGGGCTGCAGGGGGGCATGGGAGGGGGCTGCAGGGGGGGGCTTGATGGGGGCATAGGAGGGGGCTGCAGGAGTGGGCTTGATGGGGGCATGAGAGGGGCTGCAGGGGGGTTTGATGGGGCCTGGGGAGTGCTGCAAGAGGGGGGAGGGGCTTGATGGGGGGCTGCAGTGGGGGGCTTGATGGGGGCATGGGAGGGGCTGCAGGGGTGGGCTTGATGGGGGCATAGGAGGGGGCTGCAGGGGGGGGCTTGATGGGGGCATGGGAGGGGCTGCAGGGGGGGTTTGATGGGGGCCTGGGAGTGCTGCAAGAGAGGGGAGGGGCTGATGGGGGGCTGGGAGAAGGGGCTGCAGGGGTGGGCTTGATGGGGGCCTGGGAGGGGCTGCAGGGGGGGGCTTGATGGGGGCATGGGAGGGACTGCAGGGGAGGTTTGATGGGGGCCTAGGGAGTGCTGCAAGAGGGGGGAGGGGCTTGATGGGGGGCTGGGAGGGGGAGCTGTAGGGGGTGTGTGCATGATGGGGCCTGGGAGGTTTGCAGGGGGAAGGGGGAGGGGAGAGGCACTTCTTGGCTGGTAAACAGAATCAACAGATGCTTAATGTCTAATGTCTTTCACAGGGGAATTTTATCCATCTTAGCATCCACAGTTAAACAGTTTTGCTTAAATATTATACTATATAAAACATGAGTTAAATCTCTCTCTCTCTCTTTTTTTTTTCTCTCTCTCTTTTTTTTTTTTCTCTCTCTCTCTTTTTTCTCTCTCTTTTTTCTCTCTCTCTCTCTCTCTCTCTTTCTCTCTCTCTCTCTCTTTACAAATGCAATCAAAAACACAAAAAAAATGAATAATGAATCACCAGTCTAACAAAATAAGTAAATAGAAAAAGAAAACCACCCACCCACCACTCCCATGCAATATTTATCACGCGGTAAATGTTATCTCTGTCAATAAAATTTCGGCCGTGACTGCCGCGACTCTAGTCCTGCCGCGGCCTCCAAACAATACCTTCCACCACTGCTAACATACGCTTGTCCCCCCTACCACCCCTCTCCATCACCTCCACCCTCACCAGCATCAATACACCAACACAGACGCCAGATACTTCAGTTAGCCAGACACGACATGACATTAGGGGCAACATTAGCGGCAAGACACAGCCTTCTCACTCGCTTATGATGTGCATATGTGTCAGCTTTAAGAGGATTAAGCTAAAGAGAATATTGTATACGAAGGCTACTGGTACTGACCACTCGATAAGCAATATATAGTAAAGAGTTTAAAAGAGTTTATTTCGATAACGTCAAGCTTGTATTATTAGAAGGAGTGATTTCTTTGATTACTCTCAGGCGACCAAGCAGATAGCTAACTTCCCGTCCTTGAGGCATGCCAGACGTGACTAAAAAGTTGTTGTGTTGCCGCTATGACATGATGTGAGGGCACTGTGTCTTCCTTCTTCATGCCTTTCTTTTTCTTTTCAGCTCAAAATACTCTGCTGGGTTTCCTATACGATTAGGTTAACCTCATGAAGCCCATAGCGTAATTTCCATTGTAACTTGGCTATCATTAGACGATTTTAATGAATACAAGTAATATTTTATAGATATGATCTCTTTAGTATCCTCATTCACTAGGTAATTTGGTATATGAAGTTACATACATTTCGTAATTGTATGGCTAACAACAGACGTATATATATAGCAAAGGAAAGATCTGGTCGTGAAGGGGTTTAAAGGAAAATCTACTTCGGTTTTGTAATGCTTCCATCCTACGTGTGTGTTGCCTTTATCATATACGTTGCTGATTCAAAATATATAAACCCTATGAGCAGTTCATGCATAAGTGACGTGCTCGGGTTTGAAAGAATACATATAATAATAATGGTTAGATTCTAAATGTGAACCATTGTCTTGCACAGTGTTGGAAGATTAATGTTTGGAGAGAGAGAGAGAGAGAGAGAGAGAGAGAGAGAGAGAGAGAGAGAGAGAGAGAGAGAGAGAGAGAGAGAGAGAGAGAGAGAGGAGAGAAGGAGGAGAGAGAGAGCGAGAGGAGAGCGAGAGAGAGAGAGAGAGAGAGAGAGAGAGAGAGAGAGAGAGAGAGAGAGAGAGAGATTGTTACTCGACTGTTGTGTATGTGATTGGTTACTCTCTCTCTCTCTCTCATCTCTCTCTCTTTCTGATCTTTCTCTCTCTCTCTCTCTCTCTCTCTCTCTCTCTCTCTCTCTCTCTCTCTCTCTCTCGAGCTGCTGTGTCCCTTACGTAACCAAACACAAGGACAGACCAGGTCGAGACGGGACGGGGCGTTTAGGCAATAGGGGTAACCAGGTTATACGTGCACCCGTGTTACAACCCCTCCCTACTACTGGCTGACAAAACATCAAGTAAACATAGAGTTACGTCCCGAAATTTACTCTCTTACAGTGGATACGGAAACTGCCTTAACCCTTTCACGCCCAGATCTTTCCTTTGCTATATAAAATGATCTGTTGTTCGCCATAAAATTACGAAAGTAACTAGCTGAATATACCAAATTAGCTAGTGAACAAAGCTACTAAAGAGGTCACATATATATACAAAATATTGCTTATATTGCATTAAAAATCGTCTAATGGTAGATAGCCAAATGACTTGGGAAATAACGTTCTGGGCCTCAAGGGGTTAAATACTAACATGGGGAAAACAGGAGAAAAAAAGGGAATTAAGAGAAATCTATGATAAAGGGTAAAATGTGTGTCAGTCAGTTATCACTCCTAACATATATAATAACTTGCATAACTATTACTAGTGAATTACACCTAATTATCAAACAAGGGTCACACGTATTATAGCTTCCATACAGGATATGTGCATGTAATTACTCGGGCACGCTACCCTTGTTTGATAATTAGATGTAATTCACTAGTAATAGTTATGCAAGTTATTATATTGTTAGGAGTGATAACTGACTGACATGTGTAGATAAGTAGAATCAATTGGTTTTTGATGAAGAGGATGACATGTTAGTTATAAAGGAAAGGAGGATAGGAACACATTATGGGACATGCAAATATAGTACTGTTGAGGAGAACATTAGCTGGAATAGTTGGACAGCAAACAATATATATGAGGAGGAGGTGGAGGAGAGGTAAAACGAAGGAGGAAGAGGAAGAGGAGGACTATACAAAGGAATACAAAGGAATACAAAGGAAACACAAACAGCAACAGACCGATAGGTCCTTACAAGGCTGTTTGCTTTAACTACACTACACTAACTAGATAATAAGAGAGAAAGGATAGGAAGTAGAAGGCTCCTCCCCACCCACCCAATCCCTCCAGCCAAGAGGCGGAAAAGGAAGTGATACCATGCATATAGAAAAACTGATGGAATTTGTGAGGAAAGTTGAAAGGTAACTATGGCTAATACTACTAGTTTGTGGGGGTAGGTTTAGTGCGGTTGATAGATAGGTTCATGTTATGTGTGTTTTGTAATGGTGTGAAACACAGTGTGGACTAGGAGGAGGAGGAGAGGAGAAGGAGGAGGAGGAGGAGAGAAGGAGGTGGAGGAGAGGAGGAGGAGGAGGAGGAGGAGGAGGAGGAGGAGGAGGTGGAGGTGGGAGGAGGAGAAGTGGGGGTGAAGGTGGAGGTGGAGGTGGAGGTGGAGGAGAGGAGGAGACGGAGGAGGAGGAGGAGGAGTGGAGGAGAAGGAGGTGGAAGTGGAGGAGGAGGTGGAGAAGGAGGAGGTGGAGGTGGAGGAGGAGGAGGTGGAGGAGGTGGAGGAAGGGGGGGAGGAAGACGACTACGACGATTATGATGATGATGATGATGAGTGTGTTGACAAAGGAGAAATAAACGAAAAACAAAAATAAGGATGCGAATAAGAAAAGAAGAAAACAGTAACTGAGGAAAAAATCAGGATGCAAGTAATAGTTCATAAAGAGAGGTTGAACATATCTATCTATAAAGAAAAAATTGCGTCAGGAAGTATAGAGGCAGACTAGAGGTTAACGTAGAGAATTTGTACACCAGAAAAAATGTCAACCAAGAGACTTAGAGAAAGAAGGCAGAATATGAAGCATGGGAGATGATAGAATAGAAGGTGGGGTGACGGGAGGGGGGGGGGGGGGGTTTAGGAGAGTACGCAGGGAACTCTTCATCCACAAGTAAGTTTTTTTTCCCTCTGCCATTACCTTCACTCCAAGACCTTACTTTGCCTCCAGATCCACTTCCCTTTCCTTCCTTAAAGAGAATTTTTCCGAGAAACTTTTTTCTTATAACAGATCTTCCTTGTACCCTACCTCCAGCATTGTGTGTGTGTGTGTGTGTGTGTGTGTGTGTGTGTGTGTGTGTGTGTGTGTGTGTGTGGTGTGTGTGTGTGTGTGTTATTTACCCAGTCTTGGTCATACATTGGTCTCATGATCGCCAGCTGTTACCGTCAATTGATGAATTTAGCTCATAAGGACCCCTCTATGGGTATGGTTGGGACCTCACACACCACACACAATACCCTTTGTTCAAGGGGGATTATTATTGCCTGGTTTGTCAGCGTAAAGCCTGAGGGACTTGAGCGAGCCTTGAACCAGAGACCTACTTGCTCAATGGCAGGCAGAGATGCTCCGAAGGGATCACGCTGGGAGTGTGTGTGTGTGAGAGAGAGAGAGAGAGAGAGAGAGAGAGAGAGAGAGAGAGAGAGAGAGAGAGAGAGAGAGAGAGAGCAACTATATTATAATGAATAATGCACTCATACATGTCATTCCATAAACTCTGTCCATAATACTACATCTACATAACGATAAATCTAATACAAATAACGGATACACCTTAATAAAGATCAATAGATAACACCCAATAATAACAAAAACGTAAACCTATAACTATCTTCCCTGTCAACCATCTCTATAATGGTGCTCTATCCCTACATTCCTTCCGCCGTCACTCAGCTCACCAAACACAATCTATGCTTCACTATTTAGACACATTAAAAATTTTCCGTTTCAATTCCTGGGCCCCTTCACCACGCCCTCACCACGCCCGCGCCCCTTCAAAGCCGCGCCGCCCCGCCCCCTCCTCCCCTAATCACTGTTGAACGGGCGGCGAGGGTATTTGCAGCGGGATGGGGTGCGACTCTCCCTGCTGGGGTAAAAATACTCTATTTGTTGATAGTGACAGCGGCCTGGTGCCAGCTGGGGAGACGGAGGTCGGGGGGCAGGGCTGCAGGGAGGAGCGGCGGGGAGATAGAGAGTGGCGTGGGTAAGGGAAAGTAAAACAGAGGGACGAGAGAGAGAGAGAGAGAGAGAGAGAGAGAGAGAGAGAGAGAGGAGAGAGAGAGAGAGAGAGAGAGAGAAGAGAGAGAGAGGGAGAGAGAGAAGAGAGAGAGAGAGAGAGAGAGAGAGAGAGAAGGAGAGAGAGAGAGAGAGAGAGAGAGAGAGAGAGAGAGAGAAAAAAAAAAGTGAAAAAAAAATAAAATAATGGAAAGGTTACTGTATCCGCTCTTTCCTTGAATCACATCCTGGCGGCTCAGACCAGGACGGGCCGGCGTAGACTGACGCTCGTACGCACGCATGCACCCACATACACACACACATACAGATACACACACACACCCAACACCCACACACCACTTCAAGGTTCCTCATAAACAAGCAAGCACCCTTGTCACAACACAACACTAACAGTCAAGTGGGACACCTTGATGAATGTTACGATATTTTTTTTCAACAATAGTGCCAGTAAGTGCTTTGTGGAGCAGCATGTGTGTGTGTATGTCTGTGTGTGTGTGTGGTGGTGTGTGTGTGGTGTGTGTGTGTGTGTGTGTGTGGTGTGTGTGTATGTCTGTGTGTGTGTGTATTATTCACCCAGTGTTAATCATGCTCTGAACTCGCGATCTCCAGCTGTTGCCCTCCCAGAAAGAGCTTAGAGCTCATAGAGAACGATTTTTGGGTAAGGCTAGGACCCCACACATACCCCATTCCCTTGCTCAAGGAAGACAGTAACTGTTCGCTTTGTCAGTGAAAATCCAAACAGGCTTAAGCGAGCCTCGAACCTGCGCACTGCAGGATTGCAAGCGAGGACATTATCTGCTAAACTGGCAACCAGTGTGTGTGTGTGTGTGTGTGTGTGTGTGTGTGTGTGTGTAAGGGAGAGAGAGAGAGAGAGAGAGAGAGAGAGAGGAGAGAGAGAGAGGAGAGAGAGAGAGAGAGGAGAGAGAGAGAGAGAGAGAGAGAGAGAGAGAGAGAGAGAGAGAGAGAGAGAGAGAGATAATTGAGTTATGTGCTATAATGCTGGAGTAATTATATGCGAGGTTTGTGATGTGACCGTGTGATGTTTGTCTGGTAGTGATGTGGTAGAGTTTGTCTTGTTTGTGGTGTGGCTGTGGCATCAGTGGTAGTGACGTGGTGAGTATGGACTATGATCTGGTCTGTGGTGGTTGTTGCCAATGGTGTGGTATGTGTGGTTGACTATAGGTGGTAGGTATAGGTAGAGGTGGTTTGTGCTGTGATGGATGTGGCTTGTTATGGTGTAATGAGTATTTAATCGTGTGAGTTGGAA
>JACEEZ010003218.1:125000-130000 GCA_016584305.1 Chionoecetes opilio
ATAGAAAAAATCCTGGTAATAGATACACCATACGCAATGTATCGCTGAAAAGATCAGAAGGTGAGAAGGATCTGGGAGTGAGTGTCAGCTCAGACCTCTGACCTAGGAAACAATGTATTGAGGCTAGAAATAGAGCTAATAGGGTGTTAGGATTCATTACCAGAAGTGTTAAAAGTAGAAGTGCTGTGGTTATTCTAAAGGTTTATTTGGCTCTAGTCAGACCTCACCCAGACTATGCGGTTCAGTTTAGGTCTCTATATTACAAGATGGATCAAGCCTTGTTATAGTCAGTGCAGAGAAGGATGACCAAAATGATACAGGGATGCGTAACTTTAGATTTGAGAAGAGATTGAAGTTATTAAATTTACACTCACTCGAGAGACACAGAGTTAGGGGCGATTTGATAGAAGTTTTTAAGTGGATCAATCAATCAATCATTGGGGGCATACGACGGGGGGCGCGTCGCCTCGCCCACCCTACGACGCCACTCCCGGGGTTCACCACGCGCGAGTTCCCATGCAGGCTCCTTTCCCATACCAAGCAGCTCTCGACAAGAAACATCAACTTGCCCCAGCCACGAGCCTTGTGGGCGCCCCCTTGACCTCCTCCACGCCGGATTGTCTCTTACAGATACAACCCGATGGGAAGGATCGGTTTCAGGGTAGCGTGCCACATGCCCATATATCCGAAGTTGGCGCTGACGGACTATGCAGGTAATAGGCCTCGATTCAGTCTCACGGTGCAATCGCTGATTTGACACGTAATCATCCCAGCGATACCCCATGATTCTGCGAAGACACTTATTACCAAAGGCATTGATTCGTCTCTTCAAGTCACTATTTAGTGTCCATGTCTCACAACCATATAGTAAGACAGGGATCACAAGTGACTTGAAGATCCGGATCTTTGTCCTCCTGCACAGGTACCGACAACGCCAAATACTCCCGCTGAGCGAGTCCATAGCACCGTGGGCTATGCCAATCCGCCGTAAGGCTTCTTGACGTTTAAGTGGATAAAGAGATTTAATAAAGGAGAGGTAGGAAAAGTTCTTACGGCTAGTAACCAGGGTAGAACAAGAAGTAATGGATTCAAGCTGGAAAAGCGTCGATTTAAAAAAGAAATAGGGAAGAACTGGTTCACAAATAGGGTGGTAAATGATTGGAATGGACTCAATAGACAGGTATTTAGTGCGGAGTCATTAGGGAACCTTAAAAGAAGGCTGGATAAATTCATGGATGGGGAAGAAAGATGGATGTAGGTAGTGTTAAGTAACAGGAACTACCTTGTATAGGTTTCACGGCCTCTTGTAGCTTCCTTATTTACTAATGTTTTTATGTTCTTATTTCCTTCACCGTCTCCTCTGCCTTCATATGCACAAACAATCTGATAAAAAAGGATAAACTAAAGCGATTCAAGCACCAGACATAATGAAGTCAACAAATCGGACGACTATCAGGCCACCAAGCACCTCTGAGTCACTACATCCACGTCACCTATCTGAGCCACAACCTGCAGATTCCTTACTTGATCTTTTTCTTATTTTATGACATTCTCTAAACATTTACTGTGCCAAACCCACTCCCCTGAACCACCACCACCATCAACAACAATGCTTGCATAAGTTAATATACAAGAAAACAGTCTAAGGCAGGTTACCGCTGATTAAAACTTATTCACACCGACTCATTTAACTTATTTCCCATCAAACACATCACTATGAAAATGATTTTTTGTGATTTTTTTTATATCTAACCCCTGTAACCAATTTGTAATTGACATTTTCCATAAGAATACTATCAATACATGATAAAAGGAGTCTTTACTCTTAACATTCTTATCACCCTACTTAAGTTATTAACAATCGTAGTACATACAGAGAAGTTATCATATATATAATATAATAATTATAATATTTCTTTAGTAGTTATTAATTTTCTTTATTACCTCCGCCAACGAAGTTGGAGGTAGGTTATGTTTTCACCCGATCTGTCTGTCTGTTTGTTTGTTTGTTTGTTTCTTAGTGTACAGTTTCTAGAAAAGTTACGAATAGAGTTGGACCAAACTTGGTATACCAAGGCGGTAGGGGAGGTGGGAGCGGAGTGGTTAGCGTCTCCGACTGGCGTTCTCGGTGACCCGAGTTCGATCCCCGAAGAAACCCAAAACCGTTCTGCACCGTCGAGTGGCCTAAGAACACCCACATGCCCTGCCCATCAACTCTACCTTCGATTGCGAGTGCACCGGAGGACACAGGGGGGCGGCATGAGCCTCTAATCACAGGCGTCACTATAAGAATCCTGCCTGCGCCACCACGGGCGAGGACCAACCATCACAGCCCTCAAGTGAACCTCCAGAGCCTACCATCCGAGCCCTGGGTCACCACTGCCTACAGGCGCTATAGGCACAAATGTAAAAAAAGAAAAAAAAAAAAACCAAGTCTATTTGGTATAAGGAAGAACTTATTTAATTTTGGATGAAATCGAATCACAACTGTTGCCATGGCAACCAATTGATGAAATATTCGGGCGGAGGTATGCGCTCTACTGAGTGCCCCCCCCCCTAGTTAGTATCATGTATCCCCTTTGATGTCTCTTACTATCTGCTTTATGGAGACTGGCATTCACCGGGCTTTTTGTTTACTTCTTTTTTTCTGTCCTTGGTCAGTCCCTTATGACAGACAAGAAGTCATTGGATGAGGAGTCCATATGTGGTCTACCAATGGGGCAAACTTACGTAACATTCACTCTGCCGGGCTTGACCAATGCAAAACAAACAAAGTGAGTACAACAGAACAACAAAATCCGCGATACATGAATCATCGTATTCGGCAAATTTAAAGTCGCCACAAAATTAAGAAAATCAGCGATATCACATGCAGGTGGTTGACACTCCGAAGCAAGAATGTTCATTTTCTTATTTTGACCGAAATCTACTCCAACACACTCTAAACGTGGTTTATGATATAATAGTCTGACTGGCAAAGAGATGAGAGAGAGAGAGAGAGGGGGGGGGAGAGAGAGAGAGAGAGAGAGAGAGAGAGAGAGAGAGAGAGAGAGAGAGAGAGAGAGAGAGAGAGAGAGAGAGAGAGAGAGAGAGAGAGAGAGAGAGAGAGAGAGAGAGGAGAGAGAGAGAGAGAGAGAGAGGAGAGAGAGAGAGAGAGAGAGAGAGAGAGAGAGAGAAAACAAAACATATCTGGTATGTTATTGCAGCAGACATAATTTTGATTGAGTCGTTCGTTTAAAAAATAATACAAAAGCGATGTGATATCACGAAAAAAGAGCAAAAGTGAAAACCTTCCGAAAGAAAATACAGTCAGAGGACGAATATACAGATATTATTCAGCTCGGTCTGTCAGCAGCTTTTACCCTTTTTCTTTTCATGCAGCCTGGGAAAAACACTTTACAAATGAAGGAGAAGCACTGCGCACATATACACACACTCGCAAGTCGTCCTGCAATGGCCTCAAAAATATGCAGATCTTGCCTTTAATCAGGCTGAGTTGAGGGGACAAAGTTTATGTAAAGTATATTCATTGGTAAAACTGGCCTAATATTTCCCATGTGAAAGCCTTAGAATGGAGTGAAAGAAGAGGAATGAAAGCCGACGGTCCGTTCCAAGAGCTTTGCATAACCAAAATAAAGAAATCATAGAAATAGTTGACGCATGGTTTCAGGTGGACAGAAAACCCATTAATGTAACAGGTAAGTTCAGCATGGCGAGGACTGAGAGATTAGTGTAGGAGAGAGGATCAGTGGGGAGGTGAAAAGCACTTGACTCCATCCAGCAGAGGGAAGGCGCACTCCACACAGGGCCGCGTTACAGGGGCAGCGGTGAATGGGGACAAGGGAAAGGCTGGATTTTGTTCAGGCTCACGGCGGTTCTGTGCGAGAGGGCGCCTGGAATAAGCAGATGGAAGAGCCGCGACCTTCTGATGCAGCGGAGATGGTTTGTGCTTAAAGCAGATACTTTAGGGGGCATTTTAGAAGGCGAAAAGGATTCCTGCACGTACTTGTAAGGAAATCATCTTATTTGCACCACACACACACGCACGCACGCACGCACGCACGCACGCACGCACGCACGCACGCACGCACGCACGCACGCACGCACGCACGCACGCACGCACGCACGCACGCACGCACGCACGCACGCACGCACGCACGCACGCACGCACGCACACATATATACAGTCACACACACACACATATATACAGTCACACACACACACACAAGCACACACACACATATATATATATATATATATATATATATATATATATATATATATATATATATTATATTTTGACGGGAGGAAGCAGTTGTATGGTGGATTGTCAGAAAGCCATCTGGAACGGAGTCATCAGCGTGAGTGACCGAGCGGCGCGCGGTGAATGAGGATCTGTGAGTGGGCGTGCAGAGACCGAGGGCGGCAGATCCTTGAGAAATACGACTGTTAATATACTGCGCCAAGAAAACCACCATAAAGGACGCTGGCAATAAGAGGGACGCAAGAAGAGATTATCCATAGAGGAATGGTTCCGTTAATGTCATATAAGAAAGAGGATAAATACTCATCGATGGAAGAAGATAAGATAAGATTTTCATCCTATCTAGACACTTTGCAAGTACCAACTACAAGGTTATTGACTATACAAAGCGCCGCCACGTCAGCACGAACTAGGCAGACTCGAACCGCTGACCGAATGCACAGGGACGCTGCACATTGCGGGCTCACGTCTCTACCAACCTTGCCACCCTGATCATCGATGGAAGGTTTCAGCGGCACATAACAATACACAAGTAACTCAAAAAGCACAGGATTTAGCCAACTCATCGAAAACCTCTGAAAAAAGTTCTTCTATTTCCGATGACAAATAACAGCATTGAGTGATAAGGCGAGGAGAGCCATGAAGCACCTTTGAAAAGAGTCACGTCCACGATGTCGTCACACTGCTCACGGAATAAGAGGTGCTTCAGATTCTTGCGATGGATTCACAGACCAC
>JACEEZ010003218.1:135000-137500 GCA_016584305.1 Chionoecetes opilio
TTATTCTAAAGCTTTATTTAGCTCTAGTCAGGCCTCACCTAGACTATGCGGTCAGTTTTGATCTCCATATTACAGGATCGATATAGCCTTGTTAGAAACAGTGCAGAGAAGGATGACCAAAATGATACAAGGGATGCGTAACTTTAGTTATGAGAAGAGATTGAAGTTATTAAAGTTACACTCACTCGAGAGACGCAGAGGAAGGGGCGATCTGATAGAAGCTTTTAAGTGGATAAAGGGATTTAATAAAGGAGATGTAGTCAAAGTTCTTACGGCTTTTAACCAGGGTAGAACCCTAGAAGTAACGGATTCAAGCTGGAAAAGCGTAATTTAAAAAAGAAATAGGGAAAAACTGGTTCACAAATAGGGTGGCGAACGAGTGGAATGGTCTCAGTAGACAGGTAGTTAGTGCGGAGTCATTAGAGAGCTTTAAAGAGGAGCTGGATAGGTTCATGGATGGGGAAGAAAGGTGGATGTAGGTAGTGTTAGGTAACAGGAACTACCTCGTGTAGGTCTCACGGCCATCTCTTAGCTTCCTTATTTTCTTATGTTCTTATGTTCTTATTAACACTTGCTGTATTTTGTTCGTCTACACATAATTCTCCTCTACTAGAGAGATTAAAGGAAAATGATAAGATGTAATGTTAAGTACCTTGATTTCTGAACGATCTACAAACGTTTACATATCAATTAATGTACTAATTGTAGCGGATAATTGGACACTGGAAAGACGCAATTACTAAACAGCTATAATCGCAATACTACCAGAGGGTTTCATTAGGACGCTGTGGCCAAGCCGTGGGAAGCAGCAACACGAGGCAGCCACACCCTTACCCCAGCCATGTGTGGGTCGGTGTCGCAACCTTTTCTAGGGTTCGGTATCTTTAACCTGCTTTGAGTATGACGGCATGGGCGGGTCTGGAGCAAGGCAGACATACACATTACTGGACATTGGTCTGGGTGCGCTGCCCGTCCTCCCAGGCCTAGAAGGGAAAAGCAATCGAGTAGTCTGGCGCACACACACACACATACACACGCACACATACACACATGCACATGCACACTACACACACACACACACACACACACACACACATACACACGCACACATACACACATGCACATGCACATACACACACACACACATACACACACACATACACACACACACACGCACACACACACACACACACACACACGCACATACACCGCCGCTGTGGTCTAGTGGTTAAAGGGCGCGTCTGGCCATTCTGTGGTCGCACGTTCGATTGCCGCTCCTCTGGATTTTTCACTAACAAATGTGGGCGTTTACTGTCCCCCTTGAGCAAGTGATTGGGGTTTGTGTGGTGTGTGAGGTCCCAGCATTACCCATAGATCGGTCAATACGAGCTCCAAGCTCTTTCCGGAAGGGTAAAACTGGCGATCGCGAGTCCAGCTCGCGTGTGCAAAGACCGTGGGTGAATTACACACACACGCACGCACACACACACACACACACACACACATACACACACACACACACACACACACACACACACACACACATACTGACCACATGTGCCTGGCTACTTCAGTCGGTAGAGCTTAAGACTCTGAATCTCAGGGTCGTGGGTTCGACCCCCCACGTTAGACATCTAATTTTCAGGTGACTTGATGATGGTAGGGAGGTGTGTCGAGGGAAAGTAAAGAAAATATTTACGTTAAAGATTACGTGGCATCTAAACAGCCTCTGCAGGACAACCAATAACAAAAAAAAATGAAATAAAGATGTGAAGATAATACACTTTGCCAGACATTGTTCAAAGGAAAATGTTGCCGGAAGGAGTTGTGTGTGTCTATAGCAGCGGTTATTATCCTCGGAGGCGCGCCCCCTTAGGAGGGCGTGGTATACCAAGGGGGGCGTGAGCCATGAGACTAAAAGGAAGAACTGTCAAGTATATCATTAAATGGAATATAATTAAATCTGCTGGGTACATGGCATATTGGGGAGGCGGTGGCCGGGTGATTAGCGTCTTGGAGTGGTAAGCTTGATGTCCCGAGTTCGAATCCTGCTTGGGGAAACTCTTTCAACCATCTAGAATCTAGATCGAGGTGGATAAGAGCCTGGTAGTTGTGAGCACAAGGTTCCGAGTTCAAGTCCAGCCAGGAGCAACTGTTTCTTCCATCGTCGATTGGGCGAAGATACCCACACGCTGCATGAACCTCACCTTTCGACTGCGACTACACGTGCGGCGGAAGGCACCAGGTGGCAGCACGAGCCTCAGGTCAAACCATAACAGAAAACCATCACAGGTGTCACTATAAAAATCCAGCCAGCGCCAGCACGGGCGAGAGCCAACCATGACTGCCCTCAAGAATGTGCACGGCCAGCTACCTGAGCCCTCAATGAAAAATTAAAATAGGCTACATGCTTCAACGTAAATAAAGAAGAAGAAAATATGCAAGGTTTTTATAAATAATAATTATGTGCACAATAAAAGTTCTAAAAACACGCATTTTT
>JACEEZ010003218.1:142500-150000 GCA_016584305.1 Chionoecetes opilio
ATAAAGGTGGGAATGTTGTTGGCTTGGCATGCATTAAGAGGCGACACCAAGGATCTTTTTTCGAGAGGGCCAAATGTTTTTTTTTCGCCAGCCTGTTGCTATACCCGCCAGATTTCTCGCTAGCCACTGTATGGTAAATTTTTCCGCCACCAGCTGATTCCTTTTTCAAACCTTATTTCTTATTTCTGCTACTAAAGCAATAGTTTTGGTAGTGTTAAAGTAATCGTCCAAGCCCATTTTTTCTTTACATAAGTATGTTGAATATTCAATCAAAACATCTAATCCACAAAAAAATAATAATGTTCACGCCTTATTTCCGTAAAAAATACGACTTTTGTAAAAAGCGCGTGAAAAAAATCAGCCCCGTTCCAGTCGCCGCGCGAAACTTGCTGATGACGTCACAGGTGTGTGACAATCTGCATCACACAGCCTGCCTTCCCCCGACGCACAAACCTTTTCCACACATTACTCATGGCCGCATCGGTCGGAAATGGGTGCTAAGCTTTCTGGAAAGGCACAACTTTCTTGGTGCACCCATAAAGGATGCAAGTATATGCCATATCGCAAAAAAAAAAAAATATCAGAAACATCCAAAATTCTTCAAGTATTTTATTTATTTCTGTGTTCACGTGATTCTGGATTACCGCGGGGGAGGAGTTGTCTTGGGTGACGTCACCGAGCCATGGTGCGTCGTCTGCTAGTGTGCAGGAGCGTTTTGGAAGCTCGGGGAATTTGCCGATTTTGATTGCGGATTATTTAAAAACGGCTGACTGGATGCAAGAAGTGACAACATATTGCTGATATATTCGATAATGGCTATATTTTAACTGCATTAATTCAGGAATGATGAAATGGTCTGGACGATTACTTTAAAGTAATCGTTAGATCCAGACCTGTAGTGAGTTCTGAGTGAGACTGAGTGTAGTTCCCTTGTAGGGAACTCTGTAGTGTAGTGGTTAGCACGCTCGGCTTACAACCGAGAAGTCCCGGGTTCGATCCCCGGGCGGAGCGAAAGATAGATGGGTGGTCTTTCTTAAATCCCTAGCCCCTGTCCACCCAGCAGTGAATGGGTACCGGGTGCCAGCCGGGGGCTTGTAACCCCCCCCCCCCGGGGTGGTGGCTTCAGCCAACACTAATATGCAGCAGCGGTAGATCACTATGGCTCTGAGGCATTATCCTCTAAACAAAAACAAGCAAACAAACAAGACCCATTTTTTTTTTGCATAAGTTTGTTGACTGTTCATTCAAAATACCTAATCCACCCAAAAATATTCATTTCCACGCCTTATTTCCGTAAAAACACAACTTTTGTAAGAAGCGCGGGAAAAAGTCAGTCTCATTCCAGCCGCCGCGCGAAACTTGCTGATGACGTCCAAGGAGGCCGACAAAATGCATCACACAGTCTGGTTTCTTCCGACGCGCAAACCATCTCCACACATTTATCGTGGCCGTATCGGTCGGAAACGGGTACTAAGCTCTCTGGAAAGGCACAGCTTTCTTGTTGCACCCATAAAGGATGCAAGTATATGCCATATCGCAAAAACAAAATACCAGAAACACCCAAAAATTTTCAAGTACTATATATATTCCTGTGTTTACGTGCTTCTGAATTACCGCGGGGGGAGGGAGCTGCCTTTCGTGATGTCACCGAGCCATGGTGCGTCGTCTGCTAGTCGTCAGGAGCGTTTTGGAAGCTCGGGGAATTTGCAGATTTTGATTGCGGATTATTTAAAAACGGCTGACTGGATACAAAAAAGTGACAACATATTGTTTATATATTTGCTAAAGGATATATTTCGACTGCATTAATCAGGAATGATGAAACGGTCTGGACGATTACTTTAAGATGCTTGACGTGCTTTAAGATGCGACACTACGTGTCGCAAAGTTGAGGGGTGGAAAGACAGCTGCTGTTTGTAATATCATTGCGGAGCTCCTCAAAGTTGGGGGTGAGGCCATGATCCGTGGGTTGCATGCTGTCCTGACTGCCGTGTGGCAATCAGCTACCATTCCTCCTGACTGGAAAAGGGGGCTGGTCGTCCTTATCTGGAAAGGGAAAGGGGACCGTCAGGACTGCAACAATTACCGCGGTATTACACTGCTCAGCGTGCCAGGCAAGGTGCTTGCCCATCTATTGCTGACACGGATCCACAGTCATCTGCTGAAGCATCAGAAAACTCAGCAGTCTGGGTTCACGCCTGGTAAGTCAACAACGGACCGTATCCTGGCGCTTCGTGTCCTAGTGCAACGCCGGCGTGAGTTTCAACAGGGGATGCTTGCAGCCTATGTTGATCTCAAGAAGGCGTTTGACTCAGTGCATCGTGAGTCACTCTGGGATCTTCTGCGACTTCGCGGGATTACTGCAAGGACTATTGGTTTGATGACTGGTCTGTATTTTGGGACTGAGAGTGCTGTGAAGTGTGGGGGAGGTGTATCCGGCTTCTTTCCTGTGAATACAGGAGTGAGGCAAGGGTGCGTCCTTGCCCCATCACTTTTCAACGCTTGTATGGACTGGGTATTGGACAAGGTCGTAGATCAAAGTGATTGTGGAGCATCCGTCGGCAACACCAAGATCACTGATCTTGTTTTTGCCGATGATGCAGTAATCTTTGCTGAGTCGCTGGAGGTCCTGGTGATGGCTCTCGAGGCGCTGCACGAGGAGGCAAAGCCTTTGGGACTTGAGGTCTCCTGGCTCAAGACCAAGGTCCAGGTGTTTGGAGACCTACTAGATGAAGCAGTACAGTCTGTTCATGCGTGTGGCGAGGACATTGAGATCTTGGAAAGTTTTACATACCTTGGTAGCGCAGTCCATAATGACGGCGGGTCACGTCAAGAAGTCTTACGGCGGATTGGCATAGCCCACGGTGTTATGGACTCGCTCAGCGGGAGTATTTGGCGTTGTCGGTACCTGTGCAGAAGGACAAAGATCAAGATTGTGGTTTCGTCAATGGGAGGATCGGCATCCACTGCCTGTAACCCAGTGGTGTGAAGCTGCTCAGTTGGAGGGTCCACCGTGAACAACTGCCCAAAGTACTCAGCCCAACGAGCCATCTGCCCATCCATGTCCGACACAAGGTGCCAATCTGCTGCTCGAATAGCACTCGCCCGGTGTATAATATATATATATATAGTATATTATATATATAATATATATATATATATATAATATATATATATATATATATATATATATATATATATATATATATATATATATATCTTTTTTGACTTACAGACGTTGCGTTCTAATGTTCATAATTGTTGGTCTGCTTTTACCAACACCAGGATGTTGTTACTTTGCTTTTACCAACACCAGCATGTTGTTACTTTGCTTTTACCAACACCAGCATGTTGTTACTTTGCTTTTACCAACACCAGCATGTTGTTACTTTGCTTTTACCAACACCAGGATGTTGTTACTTCTATTGTTGTTGGAGATGCTACTACTTCTATTATGTCAACTACGGCGATTATTTGTAAATATAATAATAATTAGAAAATAATATAACATAAATAATACTTAAAAAATAATAATGATTATGACAATAATAAAAATATCAATAAAAATAGATTATATAATAATAATATCGATAAAAATACATTATATAATAATAATATCAATAAAAATACATAATATATTAATATTAATAATATCAATACTATTACTACTACTAGTACTAATAATAGTAATAATAATTATAATACATAGAAAGAAATCATGATAATGATAACAACGATGATATCAACATAAAGGTGCAAATAAAGGTGATTAAAAGGTAAGGCAAACGCGGTGCTTCTAGAGCCCCAGTGTTTGCCTGAGGCAGCGCAATACTTCGCCCTTTCTTTGACTCCTTTTCTCTCAGGTTCCCCGCGTGATGAGTTCCTGGACGCTGGTGCAGGAGTGCCCTGGTGGTGGGAGGGGGTTGTTCTTAAGGGTGACTTTGCGCCTTTCATTCAAAAATCCTTAGGGCTCATGCGCAAAACCTCAAAAAACCCTTGCCCGTCAGGGTGGCAAGGTTGGTAAAGACGTGAGCCCGCAATGTGCAGCGTCCCTGTGCATTCGGTCAGCGGTTCGAGTCTGCCTAGTTCGTGCTGACGTGGCGGCGCTTTGTATAGTCAATAACCTTGTAGTTGGTACTTGCAAAGTGTCTAGATAGGATGAAAATCTTATCTTATCAAAAAACCCTTAAACGGACAAACGTTCCTTAGATCGCTCAAGGGCGATTAACTAACCTGAAAAGTCCTTCTAGGTTGCAGAGTTAGGTTCCCTTGTCAACATGAGCACTCCGAGAGCGCCTACCTCTGCCAAGGCTGAACAAGCTAATTAAGATACGACTTTTAATAAACACAGCATTACCGGCATTATTAATACTCTTACACCATCAAAAGTTAATCAACACGAAGTTTCACCTCTGGGAAGATTTTCATGCAAATCCGTCCATTACTTATTCCATAATCCTGCAACACACACACACACACACACACACACACACACCCCACATAGCACACACCACACGCACGCCCACGCACAGCACACACCACACGCACGCAACGCACGCACACCCCACACAACAACACACACCCAACACACCACACACACCATACACACACACCACACACCACACACACACAAACACACACACACACCACACACACACACACACACAACACACACACACACACACACTACACACCACACACA
This sequence comes from Chionoecetes opilio, assembly GCA_016584305.1. Lineage (NCBI taxonomy): Eukaryota > Metazoa > Arthropoda > Malacostraca > Decapoda > Majidae > Chionoecetes > Chionoecetes opilio. The sequence continues at coordinate 147,203 of JACEEZ010003218.1, forward strand.
CACACACACACACACATAACACACACACACACCACACACACCAATAAACACACACACACACATAACACACAACACACACACACACACACACACAACACACACACACACACACACACACATAACACACACACACACATAACACATACACACACACACACACACACAGGTTACTCCGTAGTGTAGTGGTTAGCACGCTTGGTTCACAACCGAGAAGTCCCGGGTTTGATCCCCGGGCGGAGCGGAGACAGAGGGGCTGTTTCCTTAAAACCCAAGCCCCTGTCCACCCAACAGTGAATGGGTACCGGGAAATGCAGGTAGTATGGGTGGAGACGCCCTGAGCCGCGCGGGTTGATGCCAGTGAACTGTCAGTCAGCCACCTTGTTGTGGGCTAAGAGAGCGCCTGCCAAGTAGAGATAAATGATCCCATGGAAGTATTTTGAGATTCCTGGGAGTAGCGTCGGTCCATACAAAGGTGCGCATATATGGGTTACTTTCCCGCTATTATTTTCATGCTGAGAATTAAACTGATCTCATAACATAGTGACATCATCATATGTAGGTCTCTCGGGTTTGTGGGTATAAGGTTTGCTGCGTTGGGGTGGCACGGTGGCTTCGTTGTTAAAGGTGGGGTGGTGAGGTCAACGGTGTGAAGTCAGGTCATTACTAGGGACTGGCAGATCTGTTTAAGGGTTGGGCAATGCTTACTCGGGTCAAATATCCTCTACACGTGCACACATACTCTCTCAGTCTGTCATTTAGTATTGTCCTCGCGATCAGCAAGTAAAAGATGGAGTGTCGCTCCTTGTGTGTTCTGCTATGGTGAATAGTTGTGTTGCATTTGGGTGCAATAAAAGATTTTATAAATTAGAATGAATGAAAATTATTTGACAATGAAAATGTTTTAGAAGTTTATGTAAATAATGATAATGAGGAATCTAATAATGCACTTGCTGAGGGGAATATGGAAAGCGTAACTTCGGCCTGTGTAATCTCTCCTTATTCAGAAAAGGTAGTACGTATAATATATAGGCGGGTTGGTGCTACTATAGCGTGCGATCTACCGGGACATTTGCACTATAGCGTGCGATCTACCGGGACATTTGCACTATAGCGTGCGGTCTACCGGGACATTTTACACTATAGCGTGCGGTCTAAATTTCTTACTCTCTACGTACACTCTACACTCCTACACTTCAGGCTGCAACTTACTATTGTTATATGATATTGTCTATTATACAGTATAGAGTATTATTGAAAAATAAAACAGACAAACAAAAAAACATTGTCTTTTTTCTCGCATAACACTACCACATCGATGACAAGGCTCTGTTTCTTGTGGTGCGTCCAGAAGATTGCTTTCACGTATAAATGTAACTGCTGTTTCTTCTGTCAAGATGACACTACTGTAGAATTCTGTCAACAATGTTGTAGAGGGTTACGTGTGTCAGACTGATGTTCTCGGCTTGAATTTGAGGAGGATACTGAGACATTACTTCGTTGATCCCCATTTTATAAGGTTGAGTAGAGTCCCGGTACTCAGGTCAGGTCAGGTGTGGTCTTGTCAGCCTGCACATTACAGCTATGCGGTAGTCAGGTCAGGTCAGGTCAGATCAGGTGGGATCTTGGTAGACCGCACATTTGGGTACCGTAGACTGCAGACCCCGATGTAGACCTTTTGTTTTTTGATTTGTAGCTTTAAAGCTGAGAAAATCTTTGAGACGTGAGGCCTGTTGTAATGCCTTAGTTCTCCAAAATGTAGATGACTCATGCTTTGATAAGAACAAAAAATAAAGGCAATTTAACAGTGCCATCCAGAGATGTAGCTTGCCATATGCCTCATAGGTGAGAAAACATTCAGGGAGAGTGTTGTGCTGTGATTAACTCAAACGCAAAGCTATCTACATCTATGTTTACCACAACATCGCCACTCTTGTCCTGTCAGATTTTCAGGATAGGACTGTCTTCTCAAGTCTGAAAAATCATATGTCAGACAGTGACCCGGTCCGAATCATCTAATGTTACTGATCAAGACTGAGACATATCTGCAGGCGAGATACAAATACGCAGCCAGGCAGTTCACCGCCAGACATATATTCAATAAAGGGACCCAAAGTAGGACTAAGATGAATAAACTAGTATTATTTAGTGGTATGTAAGTCTATGCAATATATAAAATGTAGTTTTAAGGACATGGTTTCATGTATAATAATGCAATATATTAATATGTAATATATGGTTAGCAGTAACACAGAAGTATAATTTCACACGCTGTGATATCATTAAGTGCAAACAGTTTAAAATGTGAAAAGAAAGAGTGGGTATCTCAGTCAGCCAGTGCGTGACATTGCCCGCAGCAGTGTGGCGGACGGGGGAGAGCCGCAGTGCTGTGGGGGCTTCACCAGACATCACAGACCTCGCGGCTCAGGGCGTCTCCACCCATACTACCTCCATGGAGGGAGGGAAGTGGATAGGAAAGGGAAGGGAAGGGAGGGAAGGGGAGGGAGTGGATAGGAAAGGGAAGGGAAGGGAAGGGGAGGGGGATGAAGGACGTGAAGGCGGGCAAAATGCATTATATTTTTGCATATCATTGTTTGCCACTCAAAAAATTAATCATTTCTACATTGAGCCAAGCTCACCTCCGTAAAAAGTTTAATGCAAATCCGGCCATAACTTTTTTGCATAATACTGATAACAAACAAACAAACAGACAAACAAGCTAGATTGGAGCCAGGGTGACGCACAAGATTACCCACAAATATTAAAGCAAAAATACTTTCCATCGTTTCCAATCATATACT
>JACEEZ010003218.1:155000-170000 GCA_016584305.1 Chionoecetes opilio
GGAACCAAGTTTTTTTACGTTGTCTCGAATCCGGGCGTTCTGGAGTTGACGTTCTGCGGTGCGAGGCGGAACCAAGTGTTTTACGTTTCCGAATCCGGGCGTTCTGAGTTTAGTTCTGCGGTGCGAGCGGAAAAATTTTTAAGTTTCTCGAAGCCGGGCGTTCTGGAGTGCGTTCTGCGGTGCGAGGCGGAACCAAGTTTTTACGTGTCTCGAATCCGGGTTCTGAAGTTGCGTCTGCGGTGCGAGGCGGACCAAGTTTTTTTACGTTGTCTCGAATCGGGCGTTCGATTGCGTTCTGCGGTGCGAGGCGGAACACAAGCTTCATTACGTGTCTCGAATCCGGGCGTTCCCGGAGTTGCGTTCTGCGTTGCGAGGCGGAACCAAGTTTTTTTACGTTGTCTCGAATCCGGGCGTTCTGAAGTTGCGTTCTGCGGTGCGAGGCGGAACCAAGTTTTTTTACGTTGTCTCGAATCCGGGCGTTCTGGAGTTGCGTTCTGCGGTGCGAGGCGGAAAGAAGTGTTTTTTTTACGTTCTGTCTACTCCGGGCGTTCTGCGTAGTGCGAGGCAGAACCAATAGTTTTAATTCCGTTGATTCGACTCTGGGCGTTCTGGAGTTGCGTTGCGGTGCGAAGGCGAACCAAGCCACCTGAATTTGATAAGCCGTGCTGGGGTGTGACTTCTGTTGCATGACTTGTTTTGTTGCCAAAGAATTGCTGACAGTCTATCAGGCCGGCGGTGGGAGGGCTCGGCTACTCTCGTGAAGGCCAACTCGCTATGATCTCTTAAGGATGTCACAGGAACTACCTCGTGTAGGTCTCGCGGCCTCTTGTAGCTTCCTTATTTTCTTATGTTCTTTCTTATGTTCTAAGGACGAGGGGTAGCGTCTTTAGATTATTCAGGCCCGAAAACATTACAACCAACTTCATCCAACGCCTCCAACAGGTCTTTAGGCACATCGTTGGCTGGCGTCTCCACTACCTGCTGTGGTTTACTTAGTCCCGTTGAAAGACATGACGAGAGAGTTTTGAGCATCCGGCCGGTTGTTCATCACTGTTCCCCCCAAAGCCAAGGACGAATAATGAGCTACCTTCAGACTAATGATCCCTACCACCACTTCCCCTCCGCGACCCAAGAGCCTGAGCGTCGGCACACACATGCAACCGCCCGTCAAGAACCTTTCCCCCGTGCATTCTTGCCTTTCTTGGCCAGATATCGAGAGTCAGGTGCTTCAACAGGTGCTTTAGTGTGACCTTTCCTTCCTGTCTGGAGGCATCGGCCCTTCCGCAACCTTGACGCACCTCTAGCAAGACACTCGATCCCTCCCCTTAAGTTCTCGCCAAAGGTTAGTGGAATTTGCCTCTGAAAGCTGACCTTGAGTGAACAGCGGCGCGGCAGAGCATAGATACCTTCACGAGTTTCCTGATGCTGCTAACCTCGAGTAAATACCGCGGTAGACGATCATCAATTCATCAATGCAGCCGTACAATCACAGGCGCATCGCTGACTCTTGTTACCAGCCATAAACCAGCTGTTCACGCATAAAACTAGACCCGGATAAACAATTGCACACTGACTGGCGGGAAAAATAAGGGAGTTATAAGAGAGAAAAATGAAAAGGGTGAATGTAAGCGAAGTGACCCAGGGTGGTCATAGCGATTCATGGCAGGTATGATGATCAGCAGGTGAAGCACGCTGAGGTGTCTGGTACTGCACACTGTTACACCACCACGGCACGCTGATAGGACAAGGAGGAGGCCTGATTCAACCACTTAACACACATGCTGACATTTCGACATAAAGCTTCCACATTCTCTCTCTCTCTCTCTCTCTCTCTCTCTCTCTCTCTCTCTCTCTCTCTCTCTCTCTCTCTCTCTCTCTCTCTCTCTCTCTCTCTCTCTCTCTCTCTCTCTCTCTCTCTCTCTCTCTCTCTCTCTCTCTCTCTCTCTCTCTCTCTCTCTCTCTCTCAGGACTTAATGTAAGTGTAAGAGCCAATGGAACAGCTAAGTATACGTGATACAAACAAACCTACATGCGTGTGTAGTGTACCTGATATGAAATTCCTTCATGTCATTCTTATCACTAAAGATCCCGATGCTTTCCCTTATCCCTTCAACCATTATGCAATTAACTCTTCGTCAAGTAAATGTCTCGTGGTTGCCGGATGTCAAGAGAATATGCTTTTCTATCAATGTATCCATCCTTTGTTTTGTATTACTCACTCATTCATTCAATTTTACATTTACACCTCACTCTCGCTCGCTCAGTCACTCACTCTTCACACTCCATTCACTAGCTCTTTCGTTAGTTTACTCATTCACTCAATCAGTTCACTCAGTAAGTTCAGATGTCCCAAAGAACAACGGCAGCAAGTCCTACTAATTGTGGTAAAAAATAAATCACCACCTATCCAAAAAAGCAACCGCATTAACCAACACGATTCACTGGAGCAGTTCATATCTACCAATCTACACTTAAGCCTGACACCAAGACATCCTAGCTATAGAGGTCAACCCACAGTTATATACCTTATACAGGTATATAACTTTGTGGGTCAACCAGCATAGCACCTTCAGGGCAGCTTTGGGGAAAAGCCTTCTTTGGGGGAGGCAGTGGCACGGTGGTTAGCGTCTTGGAGTGGTGAGCTCGAGTGTGGTATTCGTAGTCACATACCATGATTGCTCGTGGTAATTGCTATGATTTTTTCCATTTCTACTCAGTCAAAATTATTCACTTGATCTTGCAGCTGCCATGGAAAGTACTAGAGCAATCATACAGTACTCCTATTGCAATCACAAGAGCTGGCATGACATATTGATTTAATTAGGACAAGACAAAAAGTGAACAATGACCACGTACAATGATGGTATGTGACTACGAATACGGGCACGAGTCCCGCCGGGGGCAACTCTTTCGATCCTCTTTAACGCGATGGCCGGATGATTATAGCTTGGTAGTGGTAAGCACAAGGTCCCGACTTCAAGTCCCACCAGGAGCAACTGCTTCGTCCATCGTCGAGTGCATGGCTAAAGATACCCATATGCTACCCATCAACCTCACCTTCGAGCATGCGACTGCAAGTGTGGCGGAGGGTACCAGGGGGCAGCATGAGCCTCAAATCAAATCATCACAGGTGTCACTATAAAAATCCAGCCTGTGCCACCACGGGCGAGAGGCAACCATCACAGCCCTCCATAATATGCAGGGCCAACCACCTGAGCCCTCAAGGAAAGAAGATAAAACCTAAGGAAGGATAATACCCTACAGGCGCTACAGGCTCCAACGTAACAAAACAACAACAAAAAAAAGCTATACTGGTCGTTGAGACACGTAAGTTGAGGAACACAAAGTGGAGCAACAATAATTGGAGAACGGTTTACAGGAAGGTGAAGATGTTGGTAGCTGAATACGAAGACAAAATGTGATATGAGTGGGGATGATGGTGAGAAAATCAAACACGGAATGAAGTAAGATAAGATAAGATTTTCATCCTATCTAGACACTTTGCAAGTACCAACTACAAGGTTATTGACTATACAAAGCGCCGCCACGTCAGCACGAACTAGGCGGACTCGAACCGCTGACCGAATGCGCAGGGACGCTACACATTGCAAGCTCACGTCTCTACCCGGAATGAAGTAGAAGTCCTTTATTTCTCCAATGTTTCGACTACTGTCTTCTTCAAAAGGCTGAAGAGAAATATTATATGTACTTCTGCGATAGTCTGTGTTCTATTATATCGATATTCTCACCACTTAGTTTTCTCATCACCCACTCGTCTTTTGTCTTGTATTCTTAACACCACGCGACGGGCAACGACACGCGCAGGAACTCAAACTTTTCTTCAGGATGTAAAGACGACAATCTTATATAAGTGGGAAAAAAACTTGATAGGGAAAGGAAATTAAATATTGACAGAGGACAAAACTAAAAGAAAAAATCGTACTTCTTGTTTATTCGATTAGTACAACACACACGCTAAGTTTGAGGATACACAAGGAATTCAGTGCGACCGGAACATTTTATGGTTGTTGTAAGTTAGAGGAGACTAAATATGGACAATCTAGTTAGTAAGAGTTGGACTAATAAGGAGCGCAATAACATGATTAGGTTAGGAAGGGCGGCGAGGCGAGGCGGGCGTGGAATGCCTGGCAAAACATCTACAACAGAGGCGAGGCTGGTCATAAAGGTGAAGGGTGGAGTCAGGTGTGTGTGTGTGGTGTGTGTGTGTGTGTGTGTGGTGTGTGTGTGTGTGTGTGTGTGTGTGTGTGTGTGTGGGTGGTGTGGGTGTGGGTGGGTGGGTGGGTGGGTGGGTGGGTGGGTGGGTGGGTGGGTGGGTGTGGTGGGTGGGTGGTGGGTGGGTGGTGGGTGGTGGGTGGTGTGGGTGGGTGGTGTGGGTGTGTGGGTGGGTGGGTGGGTGGGTGGTGGTGGGTGGTGGGTGGTGGGTGGGTGGGTGGGTGTGGGTGGGTGGGTGGCTGGTGGGTGCGTGGGTGGGTGGTGGGTGGGTGGGTGGGTGGGTGGTGTGGGTGGGTGGGTGGGTGGCGTGGGTTGGGTGGGTGGGTGTGGTGGGTGGGTGGGTGGGTGGGTGGGTGGGTGGGTGCGTGGTGGGTGTTCGGTTCTTCGTCTCCCCCTCCCCCTCCTTCTCTCTCTCTTCTCTCTCTCTCTTTCTCTTTTTTTTTTCTCTTCTCTCTCTCTCTCTCTCCTCTCTCTCTCTCTCTCTCCTCTCTCTCCTCTCTCTCTCTCTCTCTCTCTCTCTATACTCTACTCTCATCTCTCTCTCTCTCTCTCTCTCTCTCTCTCTCTTCTAACTCTCTCCATCTCTCCTCTCTCTCTCCTCTTTAAGAACAATAATGATAACTAAAAGGATGATAATACAAATAGAAATAATGATAATAATAATATAATGTTGATAATAAAAGCAATACCAAATTGATAATAAGAACAAGGATAATAGTTTGTCTGTGAATGCAGGTGAAAACAGAAGAAACATCCATTTTGTATAACATTGAACGGATTTTACGAACAAAACAAAACTGTGTAGACCAGTGTTGCTTAGCCTTTGTACCACCACGGCCCCTTCAGTAGTTGGTCCTTGCTTCCATGGCTCCCCTTCACTTCTTCAACCAAAATATGTCAAACTAATTCTGAACCAGAAAAAAAACTGAAAAAGTGCGTGTTTTTAGCACTTTTATTGTGAACATTATTATTAATTAACACCTTGCACCCAGCAGATTGCCACAGTCGCCTCTGTGGTGCAGTGGCTAGCGTGCCTGGCTACGAATCTGCGGGCCCTGGTTCGATCCCGGGCCAGGGCAAGCCGGTGACCAGCCTACCCAGCTGTTCTTCCTTCCTTTCGGGGTTGATAAATGGGTACCTGGGGTAACCTGGGGAAGGTAACTGTGGTAACCCGGGAGTCACACTAGCCCTGTGTCCCGGGGTAACGGGTCCTCACCCACCACAGGCTCTAAGGGCTAATGCCACGGAGATGAGCACCGCATGCCACGCGCAGCTTAGCGTATGCTCCCATCTTTACTTTTACTTACCCAGCAGATTTAGTTATTAATGAACACCTTGCATATACCCAGCAGATTTAGTTAGATCACGTTTAAAGGCCGCCGTATACCAGAAGCTACTCGCTATAATAACGATGATAGAAATAGCAATAAAAATAGTAATAATAATAAAAAATGTAAATATTGCATTAAGTCTGCGGAATTAATGAAACCTGGCAAAGCATAAGCGGAGAGTTTCTCAGCCACACTTGCTTCCCTGTACCGACTTTCTTCGCTCACCCTTGCGAGCGAGCTTCATGTTAAAGACAAAGTCGGGCTTCAAGTTAAATTATTATTATTTTTTCTTATCACAAAGGACTGGCCAAGGGCACAAACAAAAGTTAAAAAAAGCCGCTTAGTGGCCTGTACCTATAAAGAGGACAGTAAGAGAATAAAGAAAGGGGGTGGTGGGCCTATTTAGTTTAGGAGGTGTCTTGTCACTCTTGCATTATTTTTAAAGATGAACAGAATAGGAATGAGAATGAGTAGAAAGTCTTGTGCAGCGAGACCGCGGGAGGAGGGAGGCATGCAGTTAGCAAGTTCAGAAGAGTAGTGACCATGAAAATAACGGTAGAAGAGAGCAAGAGAAGCAACATTGCGGCGATGATTTAAAGATTGAAGACAGTCAGTCAGAGGAGGGGAGTTGATGAGACGAAAAGCTTCTGACTCAACCCAGCTTAGGAGAGCTGCATGAGTGGATCCTCTCCAAACATATGAGACATACTCCATACATGGGCGGATAAAGCCCCTGTAGAGAGCAAGCAGCTTGACAGCTCTTCCTTTTTTTCTCTTGGCTCACGCCTTCCTAAGTAATTACCCACCACGCCCCCCAGGTTAAGAACCGCTGGTGTAGACTGTGTGGTGCCCTGCTGTAGACATCCAGCCTTTATAAGGTTTGACTGTTGAGTATGACGTGTTTGTCTACTACAAGTCAGCCAGTTAAGTCATCCAGACACATATATTGCATGCGATCAAATGTAATATTTCATATCTAGGCATCTTTAATAGCGGACTTCGATATTTATTTTTGTTCTTCTCCCTCTTAAGTGGTGTCCGTCAGCTTCTGTTATGAAACTGAGGCCTCTTTTTCCTGTGACTTATGCCATTTATTGGTATCTCCTGTAATGGAAGGTTCAGCCGTGCACACCAACACAAGGCTAATGATACGCAAATGACTGCGACTCAAGCCCAAACGGCGTCCACATTACCCTGTTTAGCACGCGAAACGCTGAATAGAAATGCTTATCTTACTAAACAAAAAGGAAAAGGAATCGAGTCACATGTGTAATGCCGTGCTACTTAATCCGAATCGTGTGACGTGTATAAAATTACTTCTAAAGCGTCAACATCGCATCTATAATCATGACACTCGCTTTGATTTGGTTCGTGTCTTGAAATTATCATTACGTTCGCAAAGGTTGTTATTAAAATATACGGTCGATTATAAATGATACGTACAAAATAAACGAAAAAAAACTCGGTGTAGTGAGATAATATTTCAAAATTAGCCTCAAAATAAAATGGGGTTGATGGTGATCGTTAATTTCTCAATGTAAAATGGAGTCAAGCTACGTGACGTTCAACAGACATTTAGGATGTAGGTTTAAAGGTCGTCCTGGTAACCACATACACATGGGGTTACCAGTTATCCTGTGAGTGTAGAACATTTTCCCCCCTGACATTTTCCCTCCTGACAGATTCCCCCCTGGACATTTTCCCCCCTGACATTTTCCCCCCTGGACATTTTCCCCCCTGGACATTTTCCCCCTTGGACATTTTCCCTCCTGACAGATTCCCCCCTGGACAGATTCCCCCCTGGACATTTTCCCCCCTGGACATTTTCCCTCCTGACATTTTTTCCCCTGGACATTTTCCCTCTTTGACAGATTTCCCCCTGGACATTTTCCCTCCTGACAGATTCCCCCCTGGACATTTTCCCTCCTGACAGATTCCCCCCTGGACATTTTCCCCCCTGGACATTTCCTTCCTGACAGATTCCTCCCTGGACATTTTCCCTCCTGACAGATTCCCCCCTGGACATTTTCCCTCCTGACAGATTCCCCCCTGGACATTTTCCCCCCTGGACATTTTCCCTCCTGACAGATTCCCCCCTGGACATTTTCCCCCCTACAGATTCCCCCCTGGACATTTTCCCTCCTGGACCAGATTTCCCTCCTGACAGATTCCCCCTGGACATTTTCCCCCTGACATTCCCCCTGACAGATTCCCCCCTGGACATTTTCCCTCCTGACAGATTCCCCCCTGGACATTTTCCCTCCTGACAGATTCCCCCCTGGACATTTTCCCCCTGACAGATTCCCCCCTGGACATTTTCCCTCCTGACAGATTCCCCCCTGGACATTTTCCCTCCTGACAGATTCCCCCCTGGACATTTTCCCCCTGACATTTTCCCTCCTGACAGATTCCCCCCTGGACATTTTCCCCCTGACAGATTCCCCCTGGACATTTTCCCCCCTGGACATTTTCCCTCCTGACAGATTCCCCCCTGGACATTTTCCCCCTGACAGATTCCCCCTGGGCATTCCCCCTGACATTTTCCCTCCTGACAGATTCCCCCCTGGACATTTTCCCTCCTGACAGATTCCCCCCTGGACATTTTCCCTCCTGACAGATTCCCCCCCCTGGACATTTCCCCCTGGACATTTTCCCTCCTGACATTTCCCCCTGGACATTTTCCCTCCTGACAGATTTCCCCCTGGACATTTTCCCTCCTGACAGATTCCCCCCTGGACATTTTCCCCCTGACAGATTCCCCTGGACATTTTCCCCTCCCTGGACATTTTCCCTCCTGACGATTCCCCCCTGGACATTTTCCCTCCTGACAGATTCCCCCCTGGACATTTTCCCTCCTGACAGATTCCCCCCTGGACATTTTCCCTCCTTGACAGATTTCCCCCTGGACATTTTCCCTCCTGACAGATTCCCCCCTGGACATTTTCCCTCCTGACAGATTCCCCCCTGGACATTTTCCCCCTCATTCTGACAGATTCCCCCCTGGACATTTTCCCTCCTGACAGATTCCCCCTGGACATTTTCCCCCTGACAGATTCCCCCTGGACATTTTCCCTCCTGACAGATTCCCCCCTGACATTTTCCCTCCTGACAGATTCCCCCCTGGACATTTTCCCTCCTGACAGATTCCCCCCTGGACATTTTCCCTCCTGACAGATTCCCCCCTGGACATTTTCCCCCCTGACAGATTCCCCCCTGGACATTTTCCCTCCTGACAGATTCCCCCCTGACATTTTCCCTCCTGACAGATTCCCCTGGCATTTCCTCTGACAGATTCCCCCTGACATTTTCCCCTGACGATTCCCCCTGGACATTTCCCTGAAGATTCCCTGACATTCTCCCCCTGACAATTCCCCCTGACATTTTCCTCTGCAGTTCCGTTTTCCCTCCTACAATTCACCTGGAAATTTCCACTTCTGAGGGATTCCTGGAATTTCCCTGAAATTCCCCCTACTTCTCTGACACCCCCTGTTTTCCTCTGACCATTATTGATTTGTCTGGTCCTTGATCTCTACGGTTCATTGCTGTATCCTTATTTTTTAATTCCAAAACGAATTTGCAGAAGAAAGTGTCATAACTGCTAACAAACTATAACTTACAGCTATTTTCTTCATTTTCACAATGGCTATCAATACATCCAGGAGGGAAAATGCTATAGGGGAAACTGTCTATAGAGGGCAATATGTCCATGGGGGAATCTGTCATGGGGGAAAATGTCCGGGCCCCCTCTTGCTGCCCCTCCGTTGTTCCTGGTGATCCATTATATAGGAGTGTTGTCTGGTGGCCTTGAGCGGTGCATCTCACTCGCGACTTTCAATTTGCTGTATCTCTGTACTGGTTTTTGGTAATTACCATCAAACTAATTATTGCATACATAGAAGAATGAGTGTCATAAGCTAGACAAATTCATAATGCTTCACAGTCTTTTCTTTCATATTATTATCACAAGTGAGCATACGTACTCTATAAATTAAGTTCCAACTAAGTTAATTTGCACCTTAGATCCTGTGGCTTCGAATATATACATTTTCAAAGAATTGTTAAGGAGAGCTGCGTATATTTGGCGGGTTAACCAAGGAGGTTGTATAGGTCCTATACAGCCTCCTTGATAAGAACGGAAGCTGACGACGATGTTTGGTAACACGAGAGCTGCTCGCACAACAGTATGCATAACAGTAATCGCTTGCGAATCTAAACATGTGAAGGCTGCGTGTCGTTAGATAATTACCCCTGAAACTGTATGATTCACCCCGACAACACGTGGGATGGACCATGACGACAGGCAAGGCGCTGAATAGATGGTTAACACACATATTCTTTTTCCAGGACAAGAAACACAACATTGCCGCGCCTGAATGTGATGTTCATGATACTATTGTGTACCTGCAGAGCAAGGACTCTTCTTGCTTCCAGGTGACATAATCAGCAAGAGTGTCCCGCACTTTGCCTCGTCGAGACGAGTGTGTGGGATCGGTCTGCTGCACGATAACTGTTTAATTACTACCGCTGTATACATTAGCGAGGTCTTTGTAATTAGTACAGCTTATTCTAAGCTTGAAAAATAATTAAGAGACGGCGGCGTGTTTCCATTTGGTGCAGCGCTCAGGTAAACGAAGGTATATTCTATTTGGAGATCAAATACATTATTATTTTACAGCATTTACTCCAACACTTCGAGTTATTTTTGTTACTATTACTGCCTCTCCATTAATGCCTCGTTGGTGCGGCGTGAAGGTCCTGAGGAACACCCGGGCAGCAGCGGGAAGCTAACCCCTCAAGTCACACACCTTGGGCGCGGCGCAGCACACCAGAGACACGGGATCAGCAGGGAATTGTGCTTATATTTCCTCAACCATTAAGAAAATGTGAAAATTGTCACAGAAATCATGTAGCAACACAAACTTTAAATAACACAACTAGAAGTTAAAACTAAAATATAAAACATTCATATGATGAGCAGAAACTAACATTCAGCCATCCTTCGTCCCTTCAACGCACGCACGCACGCACGCACGCACGCACGCACGCACGCACGCACACAGTCGATCCCGGGGATTTTTCAATAATACATTCGAGCGGTTACTCTATACTTCTTGAACAAGGGGATGGGTGTGACGAGGTTCCAGCAGTACCCTAAGATCAGTCATTTTAGCTCCAAGCTCGCTCCGGAAGGGTGAAAGTGGCGATCGCGAGTCCGAGTCGCGTGGACAGGACCATGGGTGAATTACACCCCACCATTCTCCCTCCACACACACACCGGAGGAGTCTCCTGTTTACCCGCGACTTCCCGCCACTATCGTGCCTCACTCAAAGATCTGCGCCATTAATTGCCCAACTTGAGTGAAACAAGACTCCAATAGGATGTCGTTGTGTCAGCGTGGCACCCTTTGAAAAGCGGGCTCTTATATGTGTGTTATATTCACCCACGGTCTTGTCCACGCGAGCCGGACTCGCGATCGCCAGTTTTACTCTCCCTATAGGCATATTGCCGTTTTCTGGAATAGTATGTGGTAACGGGGATGTCCTAGCCAATCACCGTAGTCCAAGCTCGTGACGTCACATGGGGGTGGAGCTTTAGTGATCGCTGGGTTATAACCTGTGTTTTATTTAACATAATTTATAAAAGTCTAGGTAGGTTAGGTTAGGTTAGGTTAGGTTGTAACCTATTGCATTGCAGCGAGCAGCACACCCATACAGGAGCCAGCTTTTCAAAGGGCGCCACTGCTGAAACAACGACATCCTATTGGAGTCTTGTCTCATTCAAGTTGGGTAATTAATGGGTAATTAATGTGTGTGTGTGTGTGTGTGTGTGTGTGTGTGTGTGTGTGTGTGTGTGTGTGTGTGTGTGTGTGTGTGTGTGTGTGTGTGTGTGTGTGTGTGTGTGTGTGTGTGTGTGTGTGTGTGTGTGTGTGTGTGTGTGTGTGTGTGTGTGTGTGTGTGTGTGTGTGTGTGTGTGTCACTGTCACTGTGTGTGTGTGTGTGTGTGTGTGTGTGTGTGTGTGTGTGTGTGTGTGTGTGGTGTATGTGTGTGTGTGTTGTGTGTGTGTGTGTGTGTGTGTGTGTGTGTGTGTGTGTGTGTGTGTGTGTGTGTGTGTGTGTGTGTGTGTGTGTGTGTGTGTGTGTGTGTGTGTGTGTGGTGTGTGTTGTGTGTGTGTGTGTGTGTGGTGTGTGGTGTAGTGTGTTGGTTGTGTGTTCTGTGTGTGTGTTGATGCATTATGAGGATTATCAGAAAATAGAATATCTCATAGTGAGTTCCTGTTGCGGACATAAGAGTCTTGGTGCCCCTAATAAGATTACTCAGGAGATGAATAATTAGTAGAACGATAGTAAGTCTTGTTACGCAGGAAACTTAACTGGACAGTAGATATCTCACTTTACTGTTCTCATTGAAGAAATAATATCTTGAATGATAAGTATCCGCGTCATCATAATAAAGAGTTTGAGGATACTCGGCGTTGATCACTGTCGGGTCTTTAGAAGATTGGTGAATGGTATTATGCTTTCCACCACGACTATCTCATACGAGAAATCCTGAACTCGCTTCACGCACGTGTGGGTCTTTGCAGTGTGGTGACGGGGATCACTTCACACCCAGCCACATCCCAACCTCGCTATACATACACATCGGCATCACGTGCATCAACCACTCATCTTTGTGTGTACAGGAGGGATATACCGTGGAAGTTATATATTCAATTTCAAACACTATTTTAGACACACGAAACATTAACATAATATGGTGGCGAAGGCGGAGTAGTTAACAACTGTAGGTGGTGAGTTCGGTGTCCCGAGATCAAGTCCCACCGACAGATTTTTCCGCAATCGTCAAGTGGCCGTAGAAATTACCTACATGCATGCTTCCCATCAAAACCACCGTAGACAGCGAGTGCATCAGGGTCGAAGGGCGGCATGAGCCTCTATTTATAAGCGTCACAATAAAAATCATGATTTCGCTAACACAGGCGAGGGCCAATCATCACAGCCTTCCGAAGAAATCTACAGAAGGCTTTAGCTAGGACAAAAAAATAAAAATAAAAGTTCATGGAAATTGTTTAAGTTATGCGTCAAGTTTTCGGTGGCCGACAAAGTAGGACATAGCGTGAAGGCATACTCATCTGCATCGCGCTCACCCAAATTTCATATACTTTCACTTCTTTTTAACATGAAAAAAGGACAATTTTCCAGCCCCAGTTATATGCAAAACATCCACATTTGCAGTGCTCCAAACGCCTGGCTGGGGAAGTATTTAAGGGGCAGAGGCAGGCGTAATAAAACATGAGTCAAGTCCACAGACTATGCACCAACACTCATGTACCCGCACTGATTTTTAAACGTGTCCTGGGTAGGATTTTTAGGAAGAGTGTTGTTGCCTTAGCTGTGTTGTATATTACTCATTTTCGGTGCAATGAAGAGTGTGTGCGTATATATGTGGCTGTGCGTGAGTGGTGCGAGGGAGGAAGAAAAGTAAGGCAGTGCTCGCTTATCTATCCCACGTCAAGGAAAGACAGAGATTGCTGGACTGTCATTATTCTTATCCTAGTCTGGTGTTACAAAGCGTCGCCAATTCCCTCTGGTGGCGGATAAACGCAGCCATGGAAGAGTATAAGGGGTGGTGGCGTACGTATAGGGGAGGGAAGCAAGGGAAAGATAATAGGCATGTGCATTATATTTTTCTTATCATCTGTTACATATCATTATTTTTGTATCGTTTTCCTTCAACGTAATTTTTTTTTTCTGTTTTGCTTGTTTTTACCTCTCCACCACCTACCTAGTCACTTCCACGTCCCTATCAATTTATTTTATGTTCTATTTACAAGTCTCCAACACCGTAACAAATGCATCTCTTTACATCGTCCCTCATCGTTCATTACACAAACCTCTATCACACCCCTTCCATGTATCCTTTGTCTTGCCTCCAAACACACAGCACATTTCTACATTTCCTACCCTGCATGTCCCCTTATCTCTCTCTTCTTCATTTCCGCCTTCCAAAGCCCTTTACATCCATTAATACTCTCTCTCCTCTCCCTTACCTTCCTTTCCTGGCTACCAGTACCTGTCTTACCTCTAATGTACAGGTACTTTGCTTCTATAGGAGTACTATGCTAACTCTCCTCCTCCTCCTCCTCCTCCTCCTCCTCCCTCCTCCTCCTCCTCCTCCTCCTCCTCCTCCTCCTCCTCCTCCTCCTCCTCCTCCTCCTCCTCTTCCTCCTCTTAGCAGATACTCTCGCTATGGAAGCAGATACCCTCGCTATGGAAAGCAGATACCCTCGCTATGGAAGCAGATACCCTCGCTATGGACCAATAGGTCTCCTGGTGTCTGTTATTCCTATGTAATTCCTATGTAATCCTCCTCATCCTCCTCCTCCTCCTCCTCCTCCTCCTCCTCCTCCTCCTCCTCCTCCTCCTCCTCCTCCTCCTCCTCCTCCTCCTCCTCCTCCTCCTCCTCCTCCTCCTCTTCTTCCTCTTCCTCTTCCTCTTCCTCCTCCTCCTCCTCCTTCCCAACACTTTACTTTACTAATCCTCTGCTTCCCTCTGGCTCTGGTCTCATTAGTTCTCGCGTCCTCAGATGTGTCTCGTCCCGCTTCTCATTATCTCCTTGTCCCCTGCTTTTCAAGGCTGCTGCCACCTCACCTACCTTCAGCTTTTTAACTCTCTCTCTCTCTCTCTCTCTCTCTCTCTCTCCTCTCTCTCTCCTCTCTCTCTCTCCTCTCTCTCTCTCTCTCTCCTCTCTCTCTCTCTCTCTCTCTCTCTCTCTCTCTCTCTCTCTCTCTCTCTCTCTCTCTCTCTCTCTCTCTCTCTCTCTCTCTCTCTCACTTAACACATCCTGGGAGCAAACTTAGTAAGGATTTTGTGACCCATTTAATTTACGGGGGGTCGCCTTATCATATAGGGAGATGGGAGGGTCGTGGGGGCGCGGAGGCTGGAATGAGGCAAGGGTAATGGGCTGGCTGGGTGGGTGGGTGAGGATAGAGCTTAAGCGGCACAGAGTCAAGAATAAAGTACTGGCAGGAGCAGACGAAGAGCCATAACGAAGAAAATGGGTACTTCTGCAGGAGGAGGAGGAGGAGGAGGAGGAGGAGGAGGAGGGAGGAGGAGGAGGAGGAGGAGGAGAGGAGGAGGAGGAGGAGGAGAGGAAGGAGAAGAGGAGGAGGAGGGGAGGGGAGGATGGAAGAGGAGAGGAAAGGAGGCACAGGGAAGCGTACGGAGGGGGAGAGAAGAGGGAGGAGGTGGAGAAAAGGGGAGGAGAGAGGAGAGGAGAGGAGAGGCAGGAGGCAGGAGAGCAGAGCCGAGGCTAAGCAGGAAGGAGAGAACTCAGAGTAAGGAGGAGGAGATGAGGGAGAACGACTGAGCAGGAGGAGGAAAGGACCAGAATGCCAACGGAGGAATTTAAACTTCGTATCCAAAGCATAAAGAA
>JACEEZ010003218.1:175000-180000 GCA_016584305.1 Chionoecetes opilio
ACAGGTGATCGTGAGGAGGGTACAACAGGCAGGGGAAAGGAGGGACAGGGGATCGTGAGGAGGGTACAACAGGCAGGGGAAAGGAGGAAGGGGATCGTGAGGAGGTACAACAGGCAGGGGAAAGGAGGGACAGGGGATCGTGAGGAGGGTACAACAGGCAGGGGAAAGGAGGGACAGGGGATCGTGAGGAGGGTACAACAGGCAGGGGAAAGGAGGGACAGGGGATCGTGAGGAGGGTACAACAGGCAGGGGAAAGGAGGGACAGGGGATCGTGAGGAGGGTACAACAGGCAGGGGAAAGGAGGGACAGGGGATCGTGAGGAGGGTACAACAGGCAGGGGAAAGGAGGGACAGGGGATCGTGAGGAGGGTACAACAGGCAGGGGAAAGGAGGGACAGGGATCGTGAGGGTACAACAGGCAGGGGAAAGGAGGACAGGGATCGTGAGGAGGGTACAACAGGCAGGGGAAGGAGGGAAGGGGATCGTGAGGAGGGTAAACAGGCAGGGAAAGGAGGACAGGGATCGTGAGGAGGGTACAACAGGCAGGGGAAAGGAGGGACAGGGGATCGTGAGGAGGGTACAACAGGCAGGGGAAAGGAGGGACAGGGGATCGTGAGGAGGGTACAACAGGCAGGGACAGGGGATCGTGAGGAGGGTACAACAGGCAGGGGAAAGGAGGGACAGGGGATCGTGAGGAGGGTACAACAGGCAGGGGACAGGGGATCGTGAGGAGGGTAACAGGCAGGGGACAGGGATCGTGAGGAGGGTACAACAGGCAGGGAAAGGAGGGACAGGGGATCGTGAGGAGGGTACAACAGGCAGGGGAAAGGAGGGACAGGGGATCGTGAGGAGGGTACAACAGGCAGGGGAAAGGAGGGACAGGGGATCGTGAGGAGGGTACAACAGGCAGGGGAAAGGAGGACAGGGGATCGTGAGGAGGGTACAACAGGCAGGGACAGGGATCGTGAGGAGGGTACAACAGGCAGGGGAAAGGAGGGACAGGGATCGTGAGGAGGGTACAACAGGCAGGGGACAGGGATCGTGAGGAGGGTACAACAGGCAGGGGAAAGGAGGGACAGGGGATCGTGAGGAGGGTAACACAGGCAGGGGAAAGGAGGGACAGGGGATCGTGAGGAGGGTAAAACAAGCAGGGGAAAGTGGGGAAAGAAGTAACAAGTAAACGTGGTAAAGTCAGCATCACAAGTGGTTATAATTGTGACAGTGACTACAGTAAATGATATGTCTAGTTAGTTTGTTAGTTAGTTAGTTTATTGACCAAGTAAAGATTACGTGAAAAAGATCACCTACACAACAAATGCACAATGCAAGAGAGTTTAGTTCAACGACAAAAAGGCATCTACTTGAACTTTCCCCAAGCCGCTACCACATGAATAACCACAATAAATTATTAGTATTGGGAGCACTTCACAAATACCACACCCATTTATCAATTTACATAAATAATACGGTACGGCTCCCATCACAAACGACTGCCCTAAGCTTCTTAACATAATTGCGTCAAATGTTCTTCTGGCATTATATATCAAATACGTAGATCGTGCAATTACGAATGTTTACAACTAATATATAATTCCTTAGCATACACACATCTACTTTATTGTTCTTCTGTCTGGGGGGGTACTTAGAAGACTTATATCGATAAATTATTCATCAGCCAAAAAAAATTAATAAGGATTATGTCAGGATGTAATAGGTTTGCACATACAGCTCCCATTTTCCGTGATCTTCAACTTTTAAAAGTACAGGATATAATTACATATCAAACTATTATGTTAGTTTATAAATGCTTAAATATTTATGAAATTAATTATAGTTTTGAGTATGCTACACACACCAACGTCCAAACAAGACTCACAAACAATCTTAAAATCCCCTTATGTAGAACCAGTCATGCCCAACACAGCGTCATATTCAGAGGCTCTAAACTCTGGAATGAAGCTCCACTAGATATTAAAACCAGACCCTTTAACTCATTTAAATTACAAGTTAAACTACAGTTAAAAACTGCATACTAAGACTCTTACAGTTTGATACAATCATAATTACAGAGTGCCTACAGCAATCTTATTAACTCATATAGAATCACGTGAATCTTTTCCTCGTCGTGCGTGTATCGTCTGTCAGTTGCGTCGTCGTCGTCGTCTATGTACGTCTCTCAGTGTGTGGTGTTGGTGGTGTGGTGGTTTGTGTATGTATGGTGTGGTTGGTTGGTGTGGTGTTGGTTGTAGTATGGTGTTGTATTGTTTTGTTATTTATGTTTATGTTGTTTTTTGTATTTCCTATATATTGTCATTATTATTATTGTAATATTATATATATACTTATATATACACTTTAGTACGTATTATTATTATTAATCCTCTACTACACTACTATGATACTACTTATATATATTCTACTACTAATACTACTGACTACTTATATATATGATAGTATTATATTATTTATACTATATATTATGTTATTATTATCATTATTATTATTATTTATTATTATTATTATTATATTGTTATTATTACTATTACTATTATAATTTTTTATTACAACACTACTACTACTATTACTGCTACTACTACTACTACTTTTTATACTACTAATTGTATTTCCCGTATTCACGACTGCTCTAGCTAACCAGTAGTGCATGGCGTCCATAAGGAGCCACGAGCTCAATGGACAAGATTTAAACCTATAAATGTTATTAACCTGTTTTGTAAATATAATGTTAATAAACAATCAATCAATCAATCTTGTGGCTCAGCGTGATGCACCAAAACTGCAACAATAGGTACACTGCGTTATGTTTGCTCATGTCCACTAACACACAGGTACAACCGCTGCTCTCACCGCCATCCCCTCCAGTCCTATGCGTTGCACGGCTAAGTCATGAGACATCAACCGCGCGTGTGTGTACAGATACCTAACAAAATTAAGGATAATCGACAATGTGATCACGGCTGTTGTTGTAATACGCCAATTATCTCATTATACTGATGACGTTGGAGGCTCGTATACCGGGCACTCAGGCCTCCAATATTGCCGGTCTGATAAGGGGAGCGTTGTAAAGGCAGCCGCGATTAAATGGTATGAGCGAATCTACCTCTCAGAATCTCAGACTGGTAAAGAACTGTGATTAACCCCTTGAGACACAAGACGTAATTACCTCCGCCAACGAAGTTGGAGGGAGGTTATGTTTTCACCCCGATCTGTCTGTCTGTTTGTTTGTTTGTTTGTTAGTGTACAGGATTTCTCGAAAAGTTACGAATAGATTTAGACCAAACTTGGTATACCAAGTTATTTGGTATAAGGAAGAACTGATTTAATTTTGGATGAAATCGAATCACAACTGTTGCCATGGCAACCAATTGATGAAATATTCGGGCGGAGGTATGCGCTCTACTGAGTGCCCCCCTAGTTTCCATTGTAATTTGGCTACCATTAACAATTTTTTAGTGAATATAAGGAACGTTTTATAGATATAACCTGTTTAGTATCCTTGTTCACTAGCAAATTTGGTATATTCAGTTACTTTTCGTAATTTTATGGCTAAACAAGACAATTTTTTATAGCAAAGGAAACATCTGGGCGTGAAGGGTTAATGTGCTTTGTGCTTCGATGCTTTTCTCGTTTTTTTTTAATAGAATTTTTAGTTACTCTTTCCTCCTGCCTCTTTAGGGACCGGCAGTTTAGCGGGACTTTTTGTAACTTCTTTTTCTTTTTCTTCGCCAGTCCTTTGAGGTGTATGTAAAAAAATAAGTGCACTGAACTCACAAGCAGCGCCAATCAAGTAATGACCCTGCAGTCTACGGTATGTGGTTCAGGGTAAACAAATAAGTCAATTTCTACACATCTGGTGAGCGAGGTTTGGTCCCTTTTTTTTATAGTTTTATAGAAACACCTGTGATGGTTAATAGTGATGATTTTAACCTTAAGACTCGTGCTGCCACCTGGTGCCTTCCGCCTCACGTGTAGTCGTAGTCGAAAGGTGAGGTTCATGCAGCATGTGGGAGTGTGGGTATCTTCGGCCACTCGACGATGGAAGAAACAGTTGCTCCTGGCTGGACTTGAACTCGGGACCTTGTGCTCACAACTACCAGGCTCTTATCTACCGCGTTAAAGGTGGTCGTAAGAGTTACCTAGGACATCGAGCTCACCACTCCAAGACGCTAACCACCTGGCCACCGCCTTCCCCTATATAAAACTCCCTCCCTCTTATTAACGTTTTCATCACTTCAATGTCCAATCCTATCCTGGCACTCTTCCTGATGCACTACAGCAATAAAGGATGTGCTCCCCTCTCTCCCACTCAAATATACACGAAAGTAATCGATTGTACGAACAAATACACTATGACTGGTTGTAATGCAAGGCAGAGAGCAGCACAATAAAGGGGACGCTATATACAGCTGCACCAAACGCCTTCCCTTCACAGCTGCACCAAACGCCTTCCCTTCACAGCTGCACCAAACACCTTCCCTTCACAGCTGCACCAAACACCTTCCCTTCACAGCTGCACCAAACACCTTCCCTTCACAGCTGCACCAAACGCCTTCCCTTCACAGCGACACGGCACATTGCTACGTACAAACACTGCAAGTTTATTTTCTGCCCTCATCCCTGCTGCGGCCCGCTATGAAATAACCTCCTGCACGCGAGAACGAAAACTGGACGTGGCGAACGAAATGACGCAGCAAGGGTGTGCCGGAAGGGGAGAGAAAAAAAATAGGCTCTTAGACAATACGTTAACAGATGATGACTTGCGAGGGAAGAAAAGACACCTACCTTATAAAGTCAAAGACGTTAATCACGGACATTTGTGATACCTTTTAGCAGCGGTAGAGGTGAATGACGAAGAAACTAATGAAGAGTCGACGAACATTCAAATGACACACCTTCTGATTCGACTCGCTCAATGATGCTCGTAAAGATAAATATAGAAGAAAATGATCCCCTGCCATTGAGACATGTACGCACGGTGAATGA
>JACEEZ010003218.1:185000-187500 GCA_016584305.1 Chionoecetes opilio
GGGAGGGAAAGGCTCGACCACCCTCACCTACGGCTTCCCTTTTTAATCCTGAGGGCGCAGGAGAAGAGGGAGGAGGAGGAGGAAGAAAATGAGGAAAGGGAAGAGGAATAAAAAGGAAAAACAAACAGCAAAAGGCCCCTTCGTACAAACGCAGTTCTTCACGGAAGCTATGGGAGTTACACGACCTCATCTTCAAATAAGGAGGGGAGGTCAAAGTTCAACCATGTGATGGAGGTCCTGCTGGAAAATGGAAGATGAAAAAAAGATAGAAATAGAAAACTAATTAATTCTACAAACCAGGACCGCTGCCAGCTGCCAGACCCAAGCCTGCCGCCACTGTTACCGCGGTAAGTTTACGCGAGTGAGAAAAACCTGAGTAGAGGACTGCTTACGTGGTATCAATGTAGTCCTTTCTTAAGTGTTTAAAAAGTATTACTTCTTACAACATGCACGGGAACACTATTCCTTTCCAAATGTTCACAGCCCGATTAGAGTAAAAGCGCATAGCTTCATTTGATGTAAATCGTTTACCAACAATCTTAGATCCATTATTTCTGATGGCGTATGACTGATTGACTGCCAAATAGTCGTCCATGTTAATGTTGTCAAGTTTTCTAAAAATCTTGTAAACTTATAACAAATCACCTCTCAGTCTACGTTTGGATACGCTAAACAAGTTCAGTTCCTTGACTCTTTCTTCATGGGATATAAATCAATCAAGGAATCATCGTATTCTATACTGTTCTTCTCTGGCTCATCGGCAGCCTCTTCGTAGTACCGGCCCCAGGGCTGAGCCATGACCCTGGGCTGAGCTGCATTCAGGATATGCGCCTATATATACAAGCCAATCCAATAGTGTTTGGATAACTCTATCGTACTCAAGTTCGTCGGTCTTACCGATTAATCCTATAAGTCCATTAGCAGTTTTGACCACGTTAAAGTCCATTTTCCAATTTTGTGTTTAGCTGACTGAAGTGTCAAAATAGTTTTGAAGTTGTTCCTTATCCCGCAGTGTGATACACTGTAGTTTTTGTGCCACCTACAGACTTCGATATTTTTCTGGTGAGAGCATCGTCCATATCGTTGATGTACATAAGTCAAAATCAATACAGGCCCAAATATTGGTCCTTGTGGTGCACCAATTATGGCATCACGCCAGCTCGATGGACCACCGTTTATAACAACTCGCTGGTAACGTCATGAAAGGCAACCTTCCAGCCATCTGGGAATATTTCCTCTGATACCGTGGTCATTTATTCCACGGGTAGCCTGTCATGAGGTACCATGTCACAATTATCACATGCTCTCTGAAAGTCGCGGCATCACCTGATCTAATGTAGTCGTAAATATCGTACACATCATTGGAAAAAAAATATCCAGCAAAATCGTTAGGTATGACATTTATTTCTGAATCCGAGCTGTGAGTCTCTGGTTTGTTTATTTTTCATTATATGATCAAACATTTTGCCTCTAATTTCTAGTCTCTAATCGCCTCTAGTCTCCATTAATGTCCACATGACCGACGCTAGACTGATTGATCAATAGTTGTCAAGCTGCAATTCCTCGCCCCTTTTTTATGTAAGGGTATGACGGGTGTTGAGTTTGCTAAGGTCTATTCGGAAGGTACTTTACGGTCGGCTGGCAATTCATTGAATAGTACAGAGCAGCTGTTCTTAACCTTGGAGGCGAGTCCTACTAAGGGGGCGTGAGTAATTGTCATTGTGGGGGGGAGGACGAGCCCAGTAAGGAAAATGAAAAACTGTCAAGTATTTAACCAAATAATTTTTCACTACACCTGTTTGGTATATGCAAAGTGTTTAGAATTATTTGCACAATAAAGATACTAAAAACACTCATTTTTCGGTCTCAGTTTTTTATTCTGGAGGGTTTTTTATATATATCAAGTATAGACGTCCAGCCTCTGGCCCCTTTGCTTTTG
Source organism: Chionoecetes opilio (assembly GCA_016584305.1). Lineage (NCBI taxonomy): Eukaryota > Metazoa > Arthropoda > Malacostraca > Decapoda > Majidae > Chionoecetes > Chionoecetes opilio. Next base: position 186,940 of record JACEEZ010003218.1, read on the forward strand.
GCTCAGTTCTTGCGGCTGGAACGTGACAGCGAGCCACGTTCCAGCCAATTAACTCATTACGTGAATTACTCATTAAGGGCTTGTTTTATGCAATAAGTTTGTTTTCAGACCCCCGTTGATTTTGACAGCACTACTTGCATGTTGAATTTCAGCTCAATCCGACAATAATTAGGAGTAGTTTACGCTTATTACTCATTAAGGGCTTGTTTTACGCAAAAAGTTTCTTCCGACAACCCCCATTGATTTTGACAGCACTACTTGCATGTCAAATTTCAGCTCAATCCGATAATATTTAGGAGTAGTTATACACTTTTAGGCGGAAACTTGGTTCCACGGGTCTTATGGTAAGCGACAGCGAGCAAAATAAATAGAAGAAGTGAAGGGGGGGAGGCATGGAGGCAAGGACCAACTACTAACGGGGGCGTAGTGGTAAAAAGGTTAGGAATCACTGGTATAGAGAGAGAGGTCTATAAGTCTCATTTTTCACCTCTTTAAGGGTTCCAGGTGCAAATTCTATAGAGTCCAGTTTTCCTACTGTTGGTTTGCTGAAATTTGCTTTGT
>JACEEZ010003218.1:190000-195000 GCA_016584305.1 Chionoecetes opilio
TCTCTCTCTCTTCTCTCTCTCTCTCTCTCTCTCTCTCTCTCTCTCTCTCTCTCTCTCTCTCTCTCTCTCTCTCTTACGCCACACACGGAATAATCTCACAACTGATGGAGTAAGGCAGAGACAATTATCCACTCAGACACATGGTTATAATGAAGCTTTCCCTCCATTCCTTGATATAGAAACAAATCCTGTTGATCACAAATATGATCCAACAAAAGATGAAGTCCTTTGCCGTACATAGAAGGAAGACGACGTGGATAGGCCAAGACGCTACCGAGTCCAGCCATTGCTATTAAGGCAGATTGGGAAACAGGTCACACGCGGCCGCAGGGACTCTGGGGACACCACTGGAGACCCTCATGTGGGTGGAAATTCCCTTGAAGTGTGTGGTATAAGAGTTTCCGTCTAGCCTTTCATATTACGGGGTAGGAAGAGATGAAAGACACACATTCCATCGCCTGACAAAGGATGGAGATATAATGAAGCACTTCGATGCATGATTAATATATACACCTGGTTAGCAGTATCTCTTGTGATATGTATGATTCCCTCCTCTCTCCCTCCTTCCTCCGTGCCCTATGCTGACCATCTATCTCACTACCTGCAGGTCACAAGGCGTCTGTTTGGCCGCTCAAGACTGATCAACAAAAGAAAGGCTTGGTGGGGGGCATCGAGCGTGGCGCGGCGACGGCGGAGTGACGCTCCGGTGCGTCACAACCCGGCGCATCCCACTAATCCCGCACACGTCCCCTGATGAAGAGTAATGTCCTCTTCATCTCCAGCGGCGAGGCAGGAGATAGGATGGTCCGGGGGGGAAGTAGTAAGTCTCTCGTTGTACTGGACGTGGACTATAAACAGGCAGTAGTCTTTGCTCTAAAACACATTACTACCACTTAAAAACGAAGTAAGTTTACCTAACTCCTGCGTACACCACATAAACCTACGTAGCTACGTGATCCTTAAAAGTCTGGAGAAGAGACGTAGTTCTTCATTACAAAAGAAATCTAATCATGAGTGGAGATTGCCTACAACTTACATCTAGTTAACAAGGCTGTGTGTGAGGAGTTGGCACTTCAGTATAACAGCTGAAATGTGGCCTAGTCGTGTCTTTCTTTGATAATAAACGGAAAACCATCCTTATTACGCGATAATCATTACCATTACTATCATTATCTAAAAAATATAACTGCATAAAGTTTGCCGGGGGAATGATTTATATGAACATAGATTACAAAAATAATTACCTTGTGGGACATATTTCAGTTCCTTTCCATGTTTCTCACCTCCCCCACGATAAATCACCAACAATTATGTGGCAAAAAATAATAAGAAGAATTATATTAGTCCAGTATTTCGGCCTTCTGAGAACACAATACTGAGGAAGTCACACATTTGTCTGCGTCACGTGTTGAAACTGTTTACCCGCAGTACATTTTTTATTCTGGCCTGAGATGATCCCACTAACAAACACTCTATAGACTGTCCCATCGATCCGTGCACGCTCGACAACCTGATCTATGCAAAACCGAATACTTAAACACCCCAACTAACGCAGTGTCGTCATGGTACATTCACATAGGCACAGAGGACAAGGGAACAGGCCACCGGCGGGAAAGCCGCCCCGCTCCGCCCCGGCACCTGCACCGCCCTGGCATGCAACAGTAAACACAACGGAGATCCTGCATTCCGGCCCTGGGTTCGCACCGGAGGAATCCTGTTGGTTTCCCAGGAATCCTGTACTGCAAAGTCCTGCACTGCAACTATGTATATAGCATAGGATATCATGGCAGTGGGTCAGGGAGCGCCATTCTAACCTACTTCCTAATAGAAAACTCATACAGTGCTCGCATTTCTTCCCAGGTTGTCCCTCGCATGTCCATGAGTCCACCATAAAGTCAACTGAAGGCAAGACGAGGATGTTACAGCTTCCCTTCTGTCGCCACTTGACTCGTTCAATTCTCTATATATGACGTGCCTGCGAAGGATACCTGGCTGTGGGTGGACGCGTGAGGCGTGCGGCTGCGTCCCCCTGGCGGTCCCTGGCGCGGCACGGTCACCCCGGCTCTTTACCTGATTTGCTCCGTTTCCTGCACTAATGCACGTTAGATACTTTTATTTCATAATAACCTCGCCCGAACCATTTTCCTCTCGTGTTGCTGTTAAATAGAAATGTCGATGATTTAAAAGTTTAATTATATCAGTCTATCATCTTTCGATATCTTTCATGGATGTGTAGCCTATAACACACTTTATTCGATGTTGCCGCTTAGAAATCATACCAGTAAAACACAAAGGGAAAAAATAAACGATAGTATTTTTAGATTCAGACATGTCCTTGGCGAGGGCGGGACAGAGTATGAGCGAGTCAGCCTTAGTTTACCGGAAAGTTATCATGGGAGTGTACCAATCGAGGCCGCGTGAGTGAAGGTCTTGCACAATACACGTTGATGAAAAGTTCACTAATGCACTACCTGTTAGGGTCAGGCTTTTATTTCATGGGACGCTGCAATCGATGCCTCGTTGTACAAGACTGGTTACATGTTCTCACATTCCACTTTCCTCTCTGCATCATCTTAATACCTTCGTTAAATCAACAGTTGAACGTCGGTCTTGGTCTCTTCTTCATATCAGGGTTTTTTTCATTCCATAATAGAGCAATGCTTGCCATATTTCCCTGATATCTTACTTGGGCTGCAGAAATCAATGATTCAATGTGTCCAAGCCACCAGTCAAAACACAGACCATGACGCTCCGCCTAGACTCACGCCACCATGCCATACAGCAAAATAGCCTTGAATCTGTATATAGTGATGTCTTATAGAAAATAGCAAAATATAAATATCGATCACACTTACTGATGTATTTCGTTCAACCTTTATGTATTGACTCAAGAATCACGCACTTTTCCAAGCGTCCGTCTGTTTGTTAAAAGCTATTCAGTATTCACTTGAACCACGAATTACAATACTCATGAACAGCTCGTAACCCTGCGAAAAATAAGTTCTTTGAGATAAGATAAGATACTTTGATCCTATCTAGAAACCTTGCAAGTACCAACTACAAGATTATTGACTATACAAAGCGCCACCATGCCAGGACGAACCTGGTGGGCTCGAACCGCTGACCGAATGCAGGGACGCTACACGCAAGACAACAGCTCTACCAATCGAGCCACCCTGACAGGTAGTTCTTTGAGAAGTTATGTAGGCACGCCATCTGCCAGGGTATCCACGCATGGCTATACGCAGAAGTGTTGGGCAACGACATTCGCGACATACATTCTAAAGACTACGATGAAGGAATAGGACACAACGCAAACTTGAGCGACAACACAGTGCAAGGTCAACTCAGGGTGGCAGCAGAAGTAAGAAAGAAAGAAAATATAACTGCAGTCGATGGTTCAGCTGTGGTCCTATAAAGGTTCACGTCAATAGCAGCTCAGTTGTCTCGATGTCCCAGGTCGCAATGGAGTAATTTACTATGTCGTGTTAATTCGGTTCAAAGGCTCAGTTCCCGGGTTATTAAGTGGTCATGGCATTGAAGGTAAAGTACCGAGGAAAGATGCATCACGGCACTCCAGCTTGTGGTGTTTAAAGACACTGTAATTTGAGGTTGACCTGACTGGCATTCAGAGAATTCAATGAAGATGAATGGTTGGTGTGATGGAGGAGGAATACATAGGAATACATAGGAATAACAGATACCAGGAGACCTATTGGCCTATAACGAGGGTACCTGCTGAAATACATACTACTAACTATCAACTACATGTAAGAAGACAGTTGGATAAGGATACCACGTCCCTAAAGAAGATAGGAACATGGACGTTTTTAGTGAAGAATGATAAGATATGAAGTATGTTAACTACAACTATCACTAACACTAATTGATCCGGGGGACGATATAATATGAATTCGCAGGACAATATCAAAACCCATTTACTTTACAGTACGTTTCTAATCTGTTTTTAAATGAAGTTATTGTGACAACATTAGCTGGTAATTTGTTCCATTGATTAACAACTTTAACATTGAAAAAATTTTCATTCGAGATCTGTGATGAAACGTTGACCATTCAGTTTTAAACCGTTGTTTCTTGTTGTAACGTGAGGAGAAAGCTCGAATAGGTTCTCTTGATTGATGACATCAATTCCTTTAAGGATCTTAAAGGTTCTATCAAGTCCCCACGGATTCTGCGATCCTGTAAGGAAAACATATTAAGTTTCCGCAGTGTCTCTTCATAAGATGAATTTCGCAGAGATGGAATCAGTTTGGTTGCTCTTCTTTGAACTGATTCCAATTTGGCTTGATCTTTTACGAAACAAGGCGACCAGAATTGAACGGCATATTCTAAGTGCGGCCTAACCAAAGACGTGTATAATCGAGGATTAGGAGGAAGAGCAGGAAGAGGAGGAGGAAGAGGTCAGCAACACGAAGAGGGTGAGAAGAGGAAGCAATGTATGATGTTGTCTTAGGTATGGATGTGGACGAATTGGTAAGTTTGACAATACATCACTAGCTATTATCCAGACACACACACACACACACACCACACACACACACACACACACACACACACACACAACACAGACAAAACACGCCAGACACAGACACACACACACACAGACACACACGACACAGACACAGACACAGACACAGACACAGACACAGACACAGACACAGACACAGACACAGACACAGCACACAGACACAGACACAACACAGACACAGACACACCACACACACACAACACACACACACACACACACACACACACACACCACACACACACACAGACACAGACACGCACACAACCACAGACACAGACACAGACCAGCCAGCCACACACCACCACACACACACACACACACACACCACACACACACACACCACACAGACCAGACACAGACACAGACAGACACACCACACACACACACACACCAGCTGAATCAGAACTGATAAGACTTACGTAGATGGCTTCCTTCAACTCTCTCTCTCTCT
>JACEEZ010003218.1:200000-230000 GCA_016584305.1 Chionoecetes opilio
GTTTTTCACCCATACTTTCTGCTCTGTACCGACTTTCTTCGCTCACCCTGGCGAGCGAACTTCATGTTAAAGCGAAGGCCGAGCTTCAAGTTAAACACTTGACAATTTTTCATTTTTCTCGCTTGGCTCACGCCCTCCCCAGGTAATTTTTTTTTTTTTTTTTTTTTTTTTTTTTACATCACAAGGAACTGGCCAAGGGCACAACAAAAATGGGTAACACAAAGCCCGCTTAGTTGCCAGTCCCTATAAAGAAGACAGTAAGAGAATCAAATAAAAACAGAGGGGTAGGCCAATTTAGTTCGGTGGGTAATTACCCACGCCCTCCAGGTTAAGAGCCGCTGCTCTAGGAAGAGAGTGCCCACACGCCACCCTCGTCACCACTACGCGCCACGCTAGTGAGCCGTCAGGGGCATTATCACGCAGCCACTATTCATAAGCGGGAATGAATTTTGGTGAAGGTAAAAGTTTGACAATGGTAAATGTACCTGATCCACGACTCCGTTCAGCCGTGACGCACCAACAATGAGCACTGATTAATTCCCTTGTCGGACACGCCGTCCCTTAGGGCCAATATTGGGAAACACTATTATATTCATATATTATATTTATTATTATGAGGGAAAAAATTAGTATGATAATAATAATATAAATAATAGTAAACATGATAACAGTAATAATAATGGTGATAATAATAATAAACATAATAATAACAATAATGAGGATGATGATGATGATGATGCTTTTTATGTAATGATTCTGAGAACGGCACCAAAATAGGTCGTAAGGCAGTAAATACTTCATGGAACCCCCCTCCTTAGCCCCCCTTCTCCCTCAGCCACGCATGCACGCACGCACGCAAGAACACACACACACACACACACACACACAGGTACTTCATTGTGTAGTGGTTCACAATCGAAAAGAGAATCGAGACTGGTTCGATCCCCGGGCGGAGCAGAGAAAGATGGGCGGTCTCCTCAAAACCCGAGCCCCTGTCCACCCAGCAGTGAATTGGTACCGGGCGGCATATTCCCGTTTTCTGGAAGAGTATGTGGCGTTTACTCTTGAACACGTCAGGTTAGGTTACGTTAGGTTAAGGATAAGGTAGTTTAAGTTGTCATTGTCATATTTTGGTAACTTTGTGTGGGATTCACAATGAGGGTATTTTCGAGATAATCCTCTGGTTAGTTTTGGATCTACAGCCAAGCGTCGTCACTCAGACACCACATACTCGCACAGAGAACAGGAATATGCTGCCGGGTGTTAGCCGGGGTTTGTGTCCCGCCTCCCGGGGTGGTGGCTTCGGCCAACACTAAGCACCACAGGAAAACAAATTAAAAATATAGCTATGGAGACGGGGCCATACGAGTGTCTTAGGCCCTATATAGAATACAACTATATAGATGGCACGCACGCACGCACGCACGCACGCACGCACGCACGCAATCATAGCCCTCAAGTGAACTTCCAGGGCCTACCATCCCAGCCCTGGAGGTCACTGTCTACGGGCGTTATAGGCCGAAATGTATAAAATGAAAAATAAAAAACCTATCACGAGACCTGTGAGAACCTCAAGGAACATTGGTAATATCTGAAGTGTGGAGAGGACAGCTTCCAGGATGAGCGGCAGACAGGCTGCCTCCTGTCCCTGTCCACTCAGCAACGACCTTACACAAGCAGCAGCCTAGCCTCATATTGCAAGCTATTCATTAATGAACAGGGTACACAATTCCTGCAAAAAGAAGGAAATAGAGGGAACCTGTGTGCAAGTTTTCCTTTTTCTTTATGGGGAATCGCCTTGCAGGTGTGTTAACAATATGATGAATCACAATTTTATTAGTGTTATTATGATAATAATTAATATTAATAATATTTTATCATCATTACTTAATAATAGTTTGCTGCGACGCCCGCCCTCACAGGTTCGAATCCGACCAGTGGCTGTTTATGAAGTTATCATAGTCACTATTATCATTATTATAATTATTATTATCATCATTATTATAGTTATTACTTCAAACATCATTATCATTGATAGAATTTTAATCATAATCAATATTATCAATATCATTATCGGGATCGTTATCATTATCATAATGAATATAATTATCACTATTGCAATCAAATCATTACTATTATCATTATCATCATATATATGGTAATCATCACCACTTAATATGAAGAGCCACAGAATTATAATATATAATTACTAATCGATTGACTAGTTCATCATATTGACTGTGGTGATGCTGATGGCAATAACTGAACACGGCGACCGGCTGTAGGTCCCACGATGCTACTATACCTTCCCGCCCATCGGGTCTGAGGGGCGGGGAGCGGCGGCGTGGCGGCGGGCGGGGAGTACAGTGTGTGTCTGGTGAAGGCCTGCACCTAGAGAAATTTAGCTGACGTTCTAAAAGAGACGAATTCCACCCATCACAAAATTATACGTTTGTGAGTGGTAAAAGAACGTTCATTGTGATGCATGACTTTCCGGCGGCGGGTGGGTGTGGTGGTTCATCCCTACCCCGCCCCACCCAACGCCCCCTGTTGTTGTGTGATGGACGGGGAAGGGAGGGGAAGGGAGGGGAAGGAAGGGGAAGGGAAGGGAGGGAAAGGGAGGGGAAGGACTACCACATCAGGCTGCCAAGTGACCCACGAGAACAATCACAGTAAGAAGCTTAAATCGGTCGAGTCTCCATAGCAGTGAAAACAAAAACACTGAATAAAAATGCATGGGGGTTCTTCTCTCTCTCTCTCTCTCTCTCTCTCTCTCTCTCTCTCTCTCTCTCTCTCTCTCTCTCTCTCTCTCTCTCTCTCTCTCTCTCTCTCTCTCTCTCTCTCTCTCTCTCTCTCTCTCTCTCTCTCTCTCTCTCTCCCTCCCCATAACAAAGAAATACACCATCAAGTACGTACATAGTTCCTCCAACAACCCAAAACGAGGTCAAAAATATATTATCGTATACATGGGTTTCTCCTTTCTTTAATGGGCCATTAAGGCGACACCCTCTCCTTGTGTTTGTGAGAAGAGATAAAACCTTGCCGAGTAGGGCGACAAATCATGTGCCTCGAGGATGTAACAATGAACACTTCCCAGATAAATCAATCAAGAAAAAAATTATCAACAAAAAATATAGAAGAGAAATGGGATATTAATACGACGGTTTTGGTTCGAACTTCCACGTACACTTCTAGACATCCCTTTATTCGCTTAGTACGCTTGATTCTAAGGAAGGACTTGGCCGGGTGCGGGTTTCTGACGGGGCGGGTCTCACGATGGGGGGAGAGGAGGGATGTCAGTGGCGCGGCGCTTTGTTCCCGCATCTCCGAGGGCTTTTGTGTCCCCCCATGATCGCCACTCAAAGAAAATGGATCAACCTGTCAGGACGCGGCTAAAAAACGACAGTAAAGAAAGGAAGGGCGATAGAAAGAGGAGAGCCAAAACAAGTCTCCCGTGACTGGCGACACCCTGTATATCGGCCACCGGACAGGGCGCGTTTCTTCGTCTGCCAAGGAAAAGGGAGGTGGATCAGGACACAACAAGCTGTCATGATCCTGGCGTGACGACGGGAGATAAGTGACCATTCCTTAAAAAAAACATTAAAAACAATATACGTAGTACATACCGCGATAACTTTAGGGTGGTGGTACAAATTCTGACAGATAAACACCTATAAAAGTTAAATTCATGTAAATGTTGAAAATGTTTTGGGGATCGGGAGCAAAATAGTGTCCACGAAGTAAAATATTGCCCCCTCGCCTCCCCAAAAAAAGTAAAAGAAAAAGCTACATTATCCAGCAAGTTTGGGATAGATCTTGATGCAGGGACGAGCGGGGTATGGGAGGAGGTGGGGACAGGGGATTGGAGGACGGTGGGAGGATGACCAAGGGGTAAGAGGGGAAAGAAGGAGGTGTGAGGGGAGAGGAGATAGGCAAAACGCATATTAAAGCTGTTAGAGAGAGAGAGAGAGAGAGAGAGGAGAGAGAGAGAGAGAGAGAGAGAGAGAGAGAGGAGAGAGAGAGAGAGAGAGAGAGAGAGAGAGAGAGAGAGAGAGAGAGAGGAGAGAGAGAGAGAGAGAGAATGGTATGGACGCTCTCTTGGCTGAATGATGGTAATAGATAAGAAGTGTTTGTATGTGGTGAGGAGGTAATGCTGGACACACACCACACACACACACGCACACACACACACACACACACACACACACACACACACACACACACACACACTCACACTCACACTCACACTCACACTCACACACACACCGATGATAGTCACATCGCCACGATGGTCAAGTGGAGTGCGCGCTGGCCTGTCATTCTGTGGTAGCCGGTTCGAATCCTCACTGCTCCCGGGGATTTTTCACTGACAAATTCGGGCGGTTACTGTCCCCCTTAGCAAGGGGATGGGGGGGGGGTGAGGTCACTGCATTACCCAAAGATCGGTAAAATGAACGCCAAGCTCGCACCGGGAGGGTGAAACTGGCGATCACGAGTCCGACACGCGTGGACAAGACCATGGGTGAATAACACACACACACACACACACACACACACACACACACACACACACACACACACACACACACACACTTCATTTCATCAGATAGCAATCGTCCTATATATATTTTTTCTCTCGCTCTCACAGCCACGCAGGATATGAAAACACAAAACAACGGTTACTGTGTATCCACCTTCTTCGAAAGAGCAACGACGCGAAGATGATCAGAGGGATGATGTTTTTTTTTTGTGTGTGTGTGTTGTGTGTGTGTGTGTGTGTGTGTGTGTGTGTGTGTGTGTGGTGTGTGTGTGTCTGTGTGTGGTGTGTGTGTGTTTTGTGGGTGTTGTGTATTGTGTGGGTTGTGTGTGGGTGTGGACTGGGTGGGTGGGTTGGTGGGTGGTAGGTGGGTATAGGTTGTTGGTGGTGGGTGGGTGGGGGTGGGTGGTGGTGGTGGCTGGTGGGTGGGGTGGTGGTTGGTGGGTGGTGGTGTATGGTGGTGGTGGTGGATGATCCTCAGATCTTAGGTTAATGCTCCATTGAAAAAGAGTGTTAGTGTATGTGTGAGGTATGTGGGGACTGTGGATGGAGGGGTGCAGGACCTTGTGGCTGGGTTGAAAGGGGCACATAGGTTGTGGGATTGTGGATGGTGGAGGCTGTGGTGGTGGTGGTGGTGGTGGTCATGGTGGTGGTGGTGGTCATGGTGGTGGTGGTGGTCATGGTGGTGGTGGTGATGGTGGTGGTGGGGACATAACAGAGCTTCCAGGATTGGGTATTTCCAGACACTGCTACACTTCTGGCATCATTACAGCTCCCTATGGACCGTGTCAGCATCCTTGAGGGAGGAAAGAAGGAGTGACGGAAGAACGGGAAAGAGAGAGAGGAGACGAGTGGTGAGGTGAGGAGAGATGAGGAGAGGAAAGAGAAGAGACGAGTGGAGGGGAGAGGAGAGGTGAGGGGAGTGGAAGAGAAGAGCAAAGGAGAGGAGAGAGAGGTAACTAGTGGAGGGCTGACAAGTGGCAAGAGACAATATAAAGAAATGTGGAAAAATTTAATAAGGAATAAAAAAATAAGATTGCAAGTAGATATCAAGAATACATGAGAACAAAGAGAAAAAAGATGGAAAAGAAGAAAGAAGAAAACAAGAAGAATTACGAAAGCTTAGCCAATTAAAATATGAGAACGTAATTGTTATATAAAGTAGATCAATCATTGAATAGAATAAAGAAATCACAAACCATCCGATAATAGAGTAGTTTGAAAATAAGACGTCCTCATATTCACCAATAGGAAAGTAGTTACAAAGGAGAAAAATAATATGCAGAATAAGTCGTTAAATACAGAGGAATAATAGGCTTTATAATGTCAGCACGTGTGGCGCCGAAAAGATGTCATGAGCGATATAAAATTTGTCTAGTGTTTCCTATGTGGACGCTCAAAAATGCTGTCATGAAAAAAAAGGACTATGATGAGAAAAAAATTTCTTTAGTCATTAAACTGGCACAGTATGTGTTTGGCATTAACTCTATAAGAGACCTCGATTTCAACATAATGTTGTGATTCTCTTTCTCCAGTTATACCTGGTTCAAACTACTTTGTCAGTGATCTCTTCCTTTTCATTAGCATCTCTTTCTCGCATCAGGAATAACTGGATTTTAGTTCAGTGCGCGTTTAAGTCAGAAACCCTTTCGTAGTCGTACAAAGTTCATAACTAGGATGAATCTTATCTTCTCTCTCTCTCTCTCTCTCTCTCTCTCTTCTCTCTCTCTCTCTCCTCTCTCTCTCTCTCTCTCTCTCTCTCTCTCTCTCTCTCTCTCTCTCTCTCTCTCTCTCTTTCTCACTCCTCTCGCATACCACTACTCAGACAGTGGCCGGCGCTGCACTAGTCAAACCCTTGTAGCGTATTGCACAAGGTCTAGCACGCAGCAAATCTATCATCTCTCCTCCTCACCCGCATCTCCTCACGCACCACGCACGTCACGCACGTCACTGCCGCACCTCTCACGCCGCACTGCACTCTACTCTCCTCGTCCCCACTCTCACTCTCTCACACACACACACACACACAACACAACACACACACACACACACACACACACACATACACACACACACACACACACACACACGATATAAATTTATATAAGTCTGCGTGAAAAGCGAGACCAAAAATAACGAGTGTCTGACAGTAACAAGAGAATACCGATGCCGCCCACTAAGAAAAGGAGAAAAAAACAACTCAAAACAAAACTAATAACACCAAAAGCAACATAACGTTCCCATTAACATAACACCGGCCATAAGATGCCACCAGTAACAACACACCGCCAAGCATGAAGGCCCAAGCAGGCTCGTATGTCTGGGTTGCGAATCAGAACGACCCATAGCCGCGAGCTGAGCCTCACAGCGGCCGCTACACCACCCGGGAATACCTATATGTGACGTCGGCTCGATGCTTGTCCACTCCTCGGAAGGGAGGCAGATGGAGAGGGAAGGTGAGGTGGCTAGTAGACGGGAAATGAATAAGGTGAAAGAGGTCAGAATAAAAAGAGGATGGATGATAGGGAGAGGGAGGCAGCCCGGGGAGGATGGAGGGTGGGCAGGAGAAGGTCATGAGGCCACGGCGCTCACTGCTCAGCTTCATTTTCTTTTTGAAAAATTGTGGTGCGAGGCGGAAGTTGTGACGGGGTGTTCTGGGAGCCCTTGCCCTTGGTCACCATGAGGGCTCTGAGGCGCTGAGGCGCTGAAGCAGGTGGCCGCGCGAGTGATGGTGGAGGTGAATCACAGAGGCACTAGTGGCACCCCAGGGGGAGCAGAGCTGCACTCTGGAAGACGTGGGTGTGTATTCAGCACACCTGAGGCCAAGAGTACCTGGCTCAGGTGTCTCGCATCATTAATTAAACTGGTAGTTGTTGAGGCCAGCTTCCCGCTGCCCTAGTGGGAAGGAGAGAGAGTATTCCTTCTCTCATGGCACTTGTTGAGGCCACCACCACGCTGTTACCGCGGAGGGTGGGAGAGCAAGAGTTGTTGCACGGCAGCGGTGGCGGTGGTAGTGGCAGTCAGAGAGAGGCGGGGAAGGGAGGGGGAGGGGAAGCGGGCGGCAGGTGAGGGCCGAGCTGCTCAGTGCTGGCCGCGTCGCCCCCTCGTCGACAACTCCACATCGTTGCGCCGCTCACCAGTCTGGCGCTCTCCGGGCTCCGGCCATCCCGCCGTCCCGAGCATGATCTGGGATGACCACGCTCCATCTCGGCCCAGGAGAGGTTACCAGCCGATTGGAGCCGCGTGCCCAAGCACCGGGCAGTACTGGGTTGACCTGTCGCGGCCCTGCCCGGTGACCTAAGTTACAGTTGTTGTGTTGCTGCTTCTGCTGCTGCCCTCCTGCCCAGTCATGTGACGTCAGCAGGCACGTCCTGGTCTGCTCGAACTGTTACTTTTATAGTTGACTTGTGACGCCGACCTGTTGATGCTCCTTTCTGTGGCGTGACCCCTGCGTACGCAATGATGACCCGTGCCACGGTGACGTGACCCACGGGATGGTGGGCAGCAGGTGGCGGGAGCGGGGCAGGCGGCAGCGTCCTGGGCTAAGCCTTGAGGGTCTCTGCGGCGCCCTCTGGTCGCCCCTTCCGCGCCGGCTGCCGAGGTAGTCCCTCCGCGTGCTGTAGCGCCCCGGGGCGACCCACGGCCAAGTGACCCATGTTGTATACTGTCCCTGCTGAGTGGTAGGGCGCCAGTACTAGCATGGTGGGGAATGAGCGAGGAATGTGGTGGTGGTGGTGGTGGCGATGGTGGTGTGTGGTGGTGGTGTTCTCCGCCGTCTTGGGACGCTCTCAAGCCTACAGCAGCACATATTCAGCCTCGGACTTCAGCAAGAACGTGACCAACCTGCTGGACAGCCTACTCGCCAACTACGACAAACGAATTCGACCAGGCCACGGAGGTAAGTACACAGCCCTCCCCCACCGACCTGAAGCCCTTCTCCCGCAGACGGTGCCGCTGGCGTTGACATCACGCCGCATCGCACGGCGTCAAGGCACATACGGAGCCTCTGCCTTGATACTACCTATAGAGTGGTGGTGACGTCAGCGGTGACGGTGGTGGTCGCCGCAGTTTAAGCAAACCAACTTTCAGAACCATTAGAACATAGATTCAAGGAGATGAACAACCACTCCACCGCCCCGCTCCCTCCCATCTGCCCCCTCCCTCACCACCTGTCCCCTTCCCCTAGTCCCCTTCGTACTGTCCGCAGCCACAGTCGATAAAGTCATCTATGGCACCTTTGACGACCATCTTTCAACGACCTGTTCAGACACACATCTTGACGCCAACCATTCACAGCCATCCTCATAAATGACTCTCTGCAGCTTTAATATTTTTCTAATATTTATGGGATCACATGATATGCCATATATGCATGTATGCATCTATGCATGCATGTATGTATGTACGTATATATATATATATATATATATATATATATATATATATATATATATATATATATATATATATATATATATATATATATGTCCGATTTCTACTATGACATACGTTTGCCTAGTATTTCCTTCACGAGGACTGTGCTGTGTTCCCCGCGGCCAGGGCGCCACCCCTGCGCCGCGTCAGGGAGCAAAACACCAACACAGCCATTATTCTTCGTGAACAACAACACTATTCTTTACTTTCGAGACGTCTCTTTAAAACTCATGAATACCAAAAAGGACGAACCTTCCACACATAAATTAACTGACACAATACATGTGCATTTCACTATACTGCCATCTGCATGGCGGAGCCCTGGGCGGCTGTACCTACATCGCCCGCCACTCATTGTACTCATCTCGCAACTCCTAAGCGAGGACTCATCACTACACTGCAGACTCATTTATAAATCTTTAAATGTTTCAGTACACTTTGAACTCTCACGAAAGGCGCGCCACACCTGCCCTTGGATCACACGTCACACTGAATGGATTAAGTGTCACGATCTACGACCATTACCACTCTTCACACGCGGGGCGGCCACCACCACGCCGCCCGCCGCCCCTGCACACCTGCCTCCTTACCCAACGCCAAACACTCCTCTACACCTGCCTTCAATATAACCTAACACATAATTATATACACAGGTATACATCATGAATCTCACATGCTACATAATACATAACTATCATGTTCAGTTTACCTAGATATAACAAAAAAATTGTACAATGGGGCATACAAACCGTGAAGAGATAAGAGTGTGTGGGAGAGATGAGCCTGAACAGAGGTATTGCGTTTGGAATTCAAAATACCTTGTGATATTGCTACTAAATTTGCTACGAAAATAGTTATCAAAAAACCTATAAACATTCAGCAACACACAACAAAAACAGTGAGTGCAAATACACACATACAACACGTATGAGTTACATGATGAAGTAACTCACCTCGAGGCGTGCTTGTAGTGGTTCAGGCCACCAGCAGTGAACCCCTGGCGCGGCGCCTGACGCCCCTCGCACCATGCACTGAAAGGCAGACACAACCAATTCATGCATAGGTTTTGCTGGAGTATCATTTGGTGTATTTGACGATACTCTTTTATAATTATTGTGTGTGTGTATGTGTGTGTGTGTGTGTGTGTGTGTGTGTGTGTGTGTGTGTGTGGTGTGTGTGTGTATGTGTATGCGTGTGTGTGTGTGTGTGTGTGTGTGTGTGTGTGTGTGTGTGTGTGCGCCCGTGCTCCAAACTAAGTGGCGTCCTCACACCTCCATTCAGACAGCTGCTGCTCCACACCATACTTAATACATTGTAAACTCTTACGCTGATAAAAAAAAAACACGAAGAAGAAGGATGATGAGATATAATAAGGCGGCGAGGAGCAGCGGATCTCACCTGGCAGCGGCACGTGCCCCACCTGCCTGTGTGTGTGTGTGTGTGTGTGTGTGTGTGTGTGTGTGTGTTGTGTGTGGGTGTGGGTGTGTACATACCACCTGTGCGCCGCCCACACGCTGGCGTGCTACACCTCGGGTCTATGTGCATCGAAAGGGTAAACAAAAATGCGAGGGTTTAGTCAGGGCTGCCACTCAGGTGTGCCAATATTTGACATTAGTCATGTAGCGCGCGGCGGGGCAGGTCATTAGGCAGCCCTGTTGGGGACGCGTTAGCGGCGTGTCCTGTTATCCTTCGTGCGGCGTGTCTCTCATTGCGTATCGATGACCTAAGGGGCTTATACGGCTTCTCTGAAAAAAAAGAAAAAAAAAGATAAAATAATGTAATTTAGGATACTATAAAAACATATATTTTGCATTTAAAGAACTAAAAGGATATTTAAGGTTTTCTTTCCTAACGAAGCCTAAAGAGACTTTCTGACATGCAGACATGAAGGATGTATACAAAGACAACACTTTTCTTTATCTATCTATCGAGATGTATCTTATTCGTAAGCTTATAAGGAGGCTTTATAATATTTTGGTGAATAAGGACTGGATCTCCAGGCATAATTCGTTTCAGAGAATTACAGCCGCGGATTAACTTTTCTCTGAGCACACTCGTAGCCTTCGCCGCGGCCCCAGCATGCAGCACCGGTATTCGTGGTAAGCTGATGACTGATTATAGCTCACTGTGATTACCTCATGTGCAGTGCGTCATTCAGCACGTCCCTTCATTAACAGTGTGTCGCGGCGCATCCTGTACAAGCCGTGGTTAATGCAGCATCCCAGGCGGGCGGATCAACACGTTATACATCAATGCACCAAAGGCTCCAAACGCTGCCTTAATAAGCTCTGCACTCTGCCTAAACTTAACACATTCATAAACACGTTCTGCCATAAGCCCTGAACCATCCCTGCCTCACCACATAACGCGCCACAAAGCCCACCGCCGCCGCCCACCCTCTACCTTTTCTAACCCTGGGAGCGGCGTAGCAGATGTCAGTGCCCTTCAAAACACCACCTATGTCCTCGTCTTCGCCTAAGCACCAGTGTGTGAGAGGCTGCCGTGCTGCCCGACCCTCACTCCGGCGTGTCATGAACCAGGATCAGGTGAACGAGGGGAAAGTGGCAGTGGTTGTATGCATGTAGTGTGTGTGTGTGTGTGTGTGTGTGTGTGTGTGTGTGTGTGTGTGTGTGGTGTGTGTGTGACTGTGTGGTGACTGTGTGTGTGGTGCGTGAGTAGATGAAGAATGAGAGACAGAGAGGAGAGAGGAGGAGAGAAAAGAGAGAGGGAGAGAGAGAGAGAGGAGAGGAGAAGAGGAGAGAGAGAGGAGAGAGGAGAAGAGAGAGAGAGAGAGAGAGAGAGAGAGAGAGAGAGAGAGAGAGAGAAAGAGAGAGAAGAAGAGGCCTCTTTCCCTTCCTTTAAAGCAGCGATCCATTCCTCATTTATGAATTCCAGAAGCGGGTCTCCTTGTTTCCAGTCATATCCTTCCCGTCACCCATAAATTCTTTGCTTTAAGATAAAAAGAAAAAAATAGATATACCAGTGTCCCCATCAAGGCATAAATTTTCATGCATCCCACACGGCCAGACGCCAGTGGGTGACGGCGGCAGAGGGACACCGGACTTATGGTGGGAGGAGAGGGCTGCGGGCGGGTGTTGGGTGAAGGAGGGGGCGGGACGGGTGAGGGAAGGAAGGAGGGGGAAGAGGGAAGCCACTGGGTGAGGGGAAGGAGGGGACTATGAAGGATAGTGAAAAAAAGAATGAATGATCGTGAACGGTGATTAATGATAATGAAAGAAAGGATGTGATGTATAATATAGAAATTGATAAGATAACAGGACGTCATTACTTAGAAGATCTCCAACACGATCAAATGAAAGTGACCGTTAGATAAGAACCTTAGGTTTTGGTGCTTTACGAAGGAAGAGGAGGGGAGGGAAAGGGGAGGGAAGGTCAGGGAGAGGGAGGGGAGGAGGGTCAGGGGGAGGGAGGGTCAGGGGGAAGGAGGGGAAGGGGGAGGGAGGGGAAGGTCGAGGGGATTTTTTTTTTTTAGGGGTGAAAGGGGTTTGTCGTTTCTATGATCTTAATTTTCCTTTCTTGTTCCACTAGGCAGGTTTATTTCTTTATTCTCGGCGCTAACAAAGTGGAGTGTGTTGGTGCATAATCCATCGCCAGCCAGAACTAATGATGGCCTCAAATATTCAGGCCTCATTAGTTCTCCTCGCGGGTTGGAGGTGAATAATTCCTCCTCCTGATTTTTTTCTTCTCTGTTTTATTTTCGTTTCTTCTTTCTTGAGATAATATGCTAAAATCTTCCCTATTTACGTCTTAAACATGATCCCAGAATGAATAAATGCATAAAAATGTATATCTATACGAATATATACACACCAAAAAAATGAAAATAATGATGCCAGGCTAAATTTATTGAGTGCTGTGTGAGTTGGTGTGTGCTGTGTGTGGTGTGGTGTGTGTGTGTGGTGTCGTGGTGTGTGTGTGTGTGTGTATTACCCAGTTGTAACTACAGGAAGAGTTGCTCGTACTGTCCGTTCTCAAATCTCTAGTATCCGTTTGCCCGTGAAGTCCTGAATACTTCTTGCAGAAGTTCTTTGTCGTGCGTGGTGGTGTGTGTGTGTGTGTGTGTGTGTGTGTGTGTGTGTGTGTGTGTGTGTGTGTGTGTGTGTGTGTGTGTGTGTGTGTGTGTGTGTGTGTGTGTGTGTGTGTGTGTGTGTGTGTGTGTGTGTGTGTGGTGCGCGCGCGCTCCGTGTACCACAGCATAAACCCCGGCCTTACAGTGCACAGTGTGTACAGGGACCGCCACAAGGTCGACGACCGATACAGGATCTCCTTCACTCGTTTCCGAGTGTCAGGTCATAGTTTGTGTGGTCTGTGTGTATGTGGCGATATACAGACTGAGGAACATGTTGTTGAAAATTGTCCTGTATCAAACAATATTAGGCAGACAGTAGGCTTAATTTGTTTAGGTGAGCTATTTAACGGTAAATATAGCCATTATGAATGTTGTAAAATTATTCATGATATTTTGCACTTGTCTGCGTAAGGTATGTGTGTCATGGATATTTTCCTGGCACTGTTCGTGCACCGACAATTGATGTTGTTTTTGTTTTAATATAATTATGTGGACTGCAGATTGCATTATTTGTGTTGTTTATATTAGTACTAACAGTATGTATTGTTATAAGATTATGTGTGTCAATCACTGTGGTCAATAAATTATCTAATCTAATCTAATCTGTGTGTGTGTGTGTGTGTGTGTGTGTGTGTGTGTGTGTGTGTGTGTGTGTGTGTGTGTGTGTGTGTGTGTGTGTGTGTGTGTGTGTGTGTGTGTGTGTGTGTGTGTGTGTGTGTGTGTGTGTGTGTGTGTGTGTGTGTGTTTGTTGTGTGTTCTTGTGTGTTTTGTGTGTGTGTTGTGAGGTGTGTGTGTGTGGGTGGTTGTGTGTTTCAAGTTCAGGTTCAAGTTCAAACATTTATTTGCCATAACAACAATCACAAACAATAAATCCTTCGTTAGCATTTCATGGAAAGGTCTGCTGAAAAATCGCTGTTAGCAGACCCAGTTATTAAGCAAGGTAATGGATGCACAGTCCAGAGAGAGAAGTCTATCATAACGTGTGTATGTAGCATTCGTACAAAACATCTATACAAATATATATAAACTCGTTCTAACATACACTATATACATAAAATCACACAAACATAGTCATACATACATCAACACAACATATGCACAACCAACTAACTTAACAACACACATAAACAGTCATGTTCAAAACATATCAAACATCATGCCAACACACACACACACACACACACACACACACACACACGCACACGCACACGCACACGCACACGCACACACACACTCATTTACACACAATGTACACATACTCACCATAATCATTGATATTTACTTGAATTATTTAAATATTGACATGAACTATACAATTAGGTCCTCACATTAAGATGAACATCATGTGTGCAACAAAAAGAGCTCAGAAGTTATAAGTATTCTTTCATGTGTTTGCAAATGCAAAAGGTACTTTTCTATTCTATATTTCAAAGTTGTTAAAGGTGCCAATAATTATATTATTTATTACTAGACTTTGTAGAGTGTCGCACACCTGTGGAACAAACCCCAGGATTGAATTACTGTATAAGGTTCTAAAGGAGGATATAAGTAATTATATTGATTTTTTCTGGTATCATGAGCATGATGTTGTACCTCTGCTTGTATGTTGTAATCAACATTTATTTTAACATTAAGTACATATTTATGGATAGAAGGGAATTTCAATAGATATAGAGATGAAAATATCTCAGTTGCATTATATTTTTCTTAAAAGTTAGAGCGCGTAAAAGTGCCTTCTGACCCTTGAAAACGCTGTCTAAAAATGATAGCCAATTGCAACCCAAGGCTATACAATACATCATTTTGGATAGCAATGTGTATAATATAAGGTTATCGTTGATGCAGTTGTGGCTTTATAACGATCGCAGTACAAGGCACCACAAATCTTAAATAAACTAACACAAACATGAGAAATATGGTTCCGGTTGAAATACTCATCTATTATGACACCTAAAAATGTTTGTCGATTGAACCCTGGCAACAGTTTCATTATCACTACCTACAGGGTTCAAGCTATGTATGCACTAAACACTATTCTGGAATAACATAAGATGAGTTTAATCAATTTTGAGTCTAAACTTATTAGCTTTAATCCAGTTGTTTACATTACGTACTTAATTTCTGAGATAGTTTATTGTGAAGGTGTGTGTGTGTGTTGTGTGTGTGTGTGTGTGTGTGTGTGTGTGTGTGTGTTGTGTGTGTGTGTGTGGTGTGTTGTGTGCAGTGTCGTGTGTGATGTGGTCAGTTGATTCGAGACCAAGGACCAAGACCAAGACCAGACCCTTCCGAGACCAAGACCACGACCAAGACCAAGACCTTCCGAGAGACCAAGACAGACCCTCGAGACCAAGACCAAGAACCCCTCCGAGACCAAGACCAAGACCAGACAACCAAGACCAGACCCTCCGAAACAGACCAAGACCAAGAACAGGTATATACAAATATTTTTTTATAAAAATGACTTATCTGAATGTTTTTGGTCTGTATTGCGTAAATACTAAATTGTATTGTCCTGTCCTGTTTGTAAGGAATGGGTTTTAATTTTTTTCTCATACATGTACCTTTGAATATAACGGACCTAATTAAATTATCCATATAGTCCTGTCTTAGGGATCTACCGTAGTCAGACAGTATCTATAGACAGTACAAAGCTGTATGGCGAGTCGTGAATCGAAACAGCCATGATTTTTCTCCGTGTATGATAATAAATTCCGACCATCCCCACGCCGCCGCGATGCACTTTTTAATCCTGGTCTCGACCTGGTCTCGAGCCAAACTCCGAGACCAGAAGCTTCGAGACCAAAATCAAGACCAAGACCACATCAAACGAGACCAAGACCAAGACCAAGACCACATCAAACTGGTCTCGAGACTGGTCTCGAGACCAAGACCAGTCTCGAGACCTACAACACTGGTGTGTGTGTGTGTGTGTGTGTGTGTGTGTGTGTGTGTGTGGTGTGTGTGTGTGTGTGTGGTGTGTGTGTGTTGTGTGTGTGTGTGTGTGTGTGTGTGTGTGTGTGTGTGTGTGTGTGTGGTGTGTGTGTGTGTGTGTGGGTGTGTTGTGTGGTGTGTGTGTGTGTTGGTTGTGTGCATGCGTGCGTGTGTGTGTGTAATTTCAATTAGTGAATATACCAAAACAACATATATCTGAAATACAGACGCAACACAAGGGTACCTACTCTGGGTCCGCTGCTGAGGACAGTGTACGTTTCCATTCTTCATTGTTATTTATACTCTTCTATATGTCATTATTTCTATTTTATCTATGATTTATTTTTATTTGTATTATTTATTTTTTTGCCGCGTGTGTAAGAGGGAAATATAACTGACGAGGCCAAGTAGAGGGGTAGACATTAGGTGTAGAGTTTTGCAAGGGTGGGAATTAATGTGTTGGCGAGGGAGAGAAGGTGAGGCGTCAGGTGTTTGTGAGGGAAAGACAGATAGAACACCCATCTTTATGCAAGGTGTTTCATGAGTTCTACATGATATCAACAAACACGGTAAAGGAGATGAGCCGAGGTGAAGGTTGAAGGCGTGGTGAGAAGCATGGCGGCGGCTTGTGTAGGGGAGAGACAGGGCCGAGGAAGAAACGTGAGTGATCCTCTCTTCTGAGAATGTTGGAAGGGTTGTAATGGCTGTGTTATGGCGTCTGAAGGGGAAGGTGGGGAAGGTAGGGCTGCCGGAACGCCGAGTTATTAGGGCAATGCTGGTGGGGAGGATGAGGAGGAGGGAAGGAAGCAGCGACCACAGACACAGACGAATCATCCCTTAAGGTCCGGGAAAACAACACAAAAGAACATCCAGACAGATCTTATTACCTGCATCGCTCTCTCTTTCTGTGTGCCTTCCCTTCCCCTTCCCGCCAGCGTTCGAGTCCACCAAGTTCGTCCTAGCGTGGTGGCGCTTTGTAGAGTCAATAACCTTGTAGTTGGTACATGCAAAGTGTCTAGATAGGATCAAAGTATCTTATCTTCCCCTTCCCGCCCCTCAGCAAGAACCCCGCCGCCACAAGGAACACCCGAAGGAGGCGCCGCGTCACCAGGTATACTAAGTGGCGGCTGAAGGGGAAGGAGGAACTTTAATCTACCTTTGAGAAACTCGACATTGCAAGGCTTGTTAGAGAAGCAAGGAGAGGGAAGCATTTGACGGAGAGGGGCGGAGAGGGGGACCTGCGGGCGTCAACTGGATGAAAGGGAGTTGTTGCTGTTGTTGTTGTTGTTGTTGGTTGTGGTGGTGTTGGTGGTGGTGGTGGTGGTGATGGCACTTGACAACACTTCCTGATACAAAATTGGAGTGTGACAGGAATTTGGCGAGGATAGATTATAAGCTCGTTACCTAAGTTCCTCCCTCCCTTCCCCCCTCCCCCCTCCCCCCCCCTCCCTTTTACCCCCCCCTTCTCCTTCTTCTCCCTCCCTCCCTCCCTCGCCGGCGTTTTTTTGGCTTCACGTCGCCAACCCACTGACTGAAAAACGTGAAAACCTAATGAGTCAAACATTGCCCGTCGCCTCACAACGTTTTCTTTCACGCCATCTTTCACGGGGCGGGACGGAAAAAAAGAAGGAAAAAAAAAGGAGCACCCACCCACACACACACATCCTCTCCCTGCCTCCCTCCCTTCCTTCCTCCTCTTCCTCGCGCCTCTGTGACATTTCATTAGCCTTCCCTCATTACTACCTCACACATTCATTAAGACAAGAGTCACAAGTTCTAATAAGATCCTTCAAGGTTGATAAAACACCAAAGGATGAAATGTGTAAGAAAAAGAGAGAAGAAAAAGTTCAGAAAAAGGCAAAAAGAGTCAAATTTGAAGAAAAAAAAAATCATGAACAAGGATAAATTTGCTTCGTGTAAATAGAGGCGCCAAGGACCGCGCCTCCCCTCCGATGTCGCAGGAAAAATTGATGCCGTCTTAGCGTCAGACAGACCATGCGTGAGAGAGAGAGAGAGAGAGAGAGAGAGAGAGAGAGAGAGAGAGAGAGAGAGAGAGAGAGAAGAGAGAGAGAGAGAGAGAGAGAGAGAGGAAGAGGAGAGAGAGAGAGAGAGAGGGACGACCTACAGAGCCGGCAAGATAAAAGTGAAGTAGATACAGATTTTCGCTTGTACACCTGAAGATAATTAAGATAATGATCTGATGGCCAAGACCATGAAATAACTCACTGGATTATTGGCGACACACACACACACACACACACACACACACACACACACACACACACACACACACACACACACACACATACACATACACATACACACACACACACACACACACACGAGGCGTAGTCACATCTCCTACAAACCTACAATAGTTGGAGTACTGCCACATATCCTACACATAGGCTGTCACATTTCCTACACCAAAACTAGTATCCAGCACATTTCCTACACAAAACCCTCCTACAAATTTAGCAGTTTTGAGAGTAGTGACATATTTCCTACAAGGATACAGCGTATCTCCTACACCCCCTTAGTGGGGCGCCTCTGTACTCGGCGCTTCTGGCTCACTACACTCCTGACGACCTTGACCAACCAACAAGTACTTAGCTTGATATACGTCCTTTCTGCGCATTATTATGGAGCAACCAAAACAGAGAGACAAGTATCGTTCACATTCAGACACGAGTCGAGTTTAGGTTTTTCTCCATTCGTCGGGACAGACGGCATTTCGGAGCCTTGTACTCCACTGTTCCTGGACCAAGCATGACTAATATTGAGGGGAACATCCGCTTCAACGCAGTGGTTTACAAAGACAACTCTGGATTCCGGTACCTCCGAAATGTGGCCAGGACAACAACAAACTGTACCTGCGTTTCATTCAACACAGATGCACATATTTACATTACAGATGCACATATTTACATACTGTCACAGCTCCTACACATAGGCGGTCATATTTCCTACACAAAAACAAGTGTCAGACATATCTCTTACACCTACTGTGTGTAGGAGATATGCTGTATCTTTGTAGGAAATATGTCACTATTCTAAAATCTGCTAAATTTGTAGATGTGCTGTGTAGTATACATGGTGTAGGAAATGTGGTATGAAATATGGTAAAAGTGGGTATGCCAGTCTGTCATCATCCATGTACGATATGAAGTGTTGGTGAGGGCATCCTTGGTGAACATCAAGAAACACAGTGCCCATGGTCCTACTTGAGGTTCTTCAGGGACCGCGAATGTCGGGTGTTGTGGAAAGAAAACCGTGGCTCTGATAGCGAAAGGCCTCCTACTGACGCCTGCTATGGAAGTCCGCCAGCCATGTTCAGGTCGGGAGGAGGAGGTCTTAGTTTCATGACTTTGAGGAGGACAAAAGCGTGGTCCACAAGGGCAAACGCTTTCCTAGCAACCATACTAGCAGGAACGGACAGGGATTGCCTTTGTACAGGTGGTTTACTATGTTGTTTAGAGTCCAGGTGGTTTACTATGATGTTTAGAGTCCAGGTGGTTTACTATGATGTTTAATGTCCAGGTGGTTTACTATGTTGTTTAGAGTCCAGGTGGTTTACTATGATGTTTAGAGTCCAGGTGGTTTACTATGATGTTTAGAGTCCAGGTGGTTTACTATGATGTTTAGAGTCCAGGTGGTTTACTATGATGTTTAGAGTCCAGGTGGTTTACTATGATGTTTAGAGCCCAGGTGGTTTACTATGTTGTTTAGAGTCCAGGTGGTTTACTATGTTGTTTAGAGTCCAGGTGGTTTACTATGTTGTTTAGAGTCCAGGTGGTTTACTATGATGTTTAGAGTCCAGGTGGTTTACTATGATGTTTAGAGCCCAGGTGGTTTACTATGTTGTTTAGAGTCCAGGTGGTTACTATGATGTTTAGAGTCCAGGGTTTACTATGATGTTTAGAGTCCGGTGGTTTACTATGTTGTTTAGAGTCCAGGTCTGTTTACTATGTTGTTTAGAGTTCAGGTGGTTACTATGATGTTAGAGTCCAGGTGGTTACTATGTTGTTTAGAGTCCAGGTGGTTTACTATGATGTTTAGAGTCCAGGTGGTTTACTATGTTGTTTAGAGTCCAGGTGGTTTACTATGTTGTTTAGAGTCCAGGTGGTTTACTATGTTGTTTAGAGTCCAGGTGGTTTACTATGTTGTTTAGAGTCCAGGTGGTTTACTATGATGTTTAGAGTCCAGGTGGTTTACTATGTTGTTTAGAGTCCAGGTGGTTTACTATGATGTTTAGATAGATGACAAGGCAATGAGCTGTGAGGGTTTTCAATTTCCGAGGTACTGACTGTGTGTGTGGCTACCAGTGCTGCATAAGCCCAGTTCATGACAGTATCCTAATAATCAAGACAGGCTGTGAATGTGATGGCGATGGATTTGACAGCATGGAGGGATAGTGGACTAGCAGATAGAGGTCTTTTAGTCATTGAGGTGTGAGTTCAATGACAGCGAGGCACTAACCTTAAGTGTTTTTACGGAGGAGGATACACAGACGATACCTGATAGTGAACAGATGTTCAAAGGAAGCGATGAGGAGAAACTCAAAGATATTGTGATAACTAGGGAAATGGTGGAGGAGGGTATAGAAAAAATGAAAAAATTTAAATCGCCAGGACCAGATGAAGTGTATCCCAGGGTATTAAAGGAATGCAAGGAGGTTGTTAGTGAGTCGTTAGTGCACATTTTTAGGAAATCGGTTGAGATAGGCGATGTGCCATTATTGTGGAGGAAAGGAAATGTTTCCCATATTTAAGAAGGGAGACAGAGGACTAAAGTCAAATTATCGACCCGTAAGTCTAACATCAGTGGTGGGTAAATTATTGGAATCTATTATTGCAAAAAACATTAGAGAGCACTTAGATAATTAGATAAACATAGTTTGATCAATGATTCACAACATGGATTCACCAAGGGTAGGTCATGTCTCACCAATTTATTGAGTTTTTATAGGAAAGTTTATGGGACGGCAGATAATGATAAGGATTATGATATAATATATCTGGACTTTAGTAAGGCATTTGACAAAGTACCACACGAGCGACTCTTAAATAAGGTTAGAGCTCATTGTATAGATGGGAAGGTTCTTCATTGGATCAGAGCTTGGCTAAATAATAGGCAACAAAGGGTTACAATTAATGGTTCCAAATCTGAATGGGGACTGGTGACAAGTGGAGTTCCACAAGGGTCTGTTTTGGGTCCATTACTATTTCTGATTTACATCAACGACTTGGATAGTGGGATTAGCAGTGATATCAGCAAGTTTGCTGATGATACTAAGTTAGGTAGGATTATTGGATCACAGTCTGACATAAACATATTGCAGGGAGACTTAGATAAACTTAACGAGTGGGCAGTCAGATGGCAGATGGAGTTTAATATTGATAAGTGTAGCGTTATGAATGTTGGTAGAAAAAACCCTGGTAATAGATACACCATAAGCAATGTATCGCTGAAAAGATCAGAAGGTGAAAAAGATCTTGGAGTGAGGGTGAGCCCAGACCTCCGACCTAGGAAACAATGTATTGAGGCCAGAAATAGAGCTAATAGAGTATTAGGATTCATTACCAGAAGTGTTAAAAGTAGAAGTGCGGAAGTTATTCTAAAGCTTTATCTGGCTCTAGTCAGGCCTCACCTAGACTATGCAGTTCAGTTTTGGTCTCCATATTACAGGATGGATATAGTGTTGTTAGAAAAAGTGCAGAGAAGGATGACCAAAATGATACAAGGGATGCGTAACTTTAGTTATGAAAGAAGATTGAAGTTATCAAAATTACACTCACTCGAGAGACGCAGAGTAAGGGGCGATCTGATAGACATTTTTTAAGTGGATAAAGGAATTTAATAAAGGAGAGGTAGGAAAAGTTCTTACGGCTTTTAACCAGGGTAGAACAAGAAGTAACGGATTCAAGCTGGAAAAGCGTAGATTTAGAAAGGAAATAGGGAAAAACTGGTTCACAAATAGGGTGGTGAATGAATGGAATGGTCTCAGTAGACAGGTAGTTAGTGCTGAGTCATTGGGGAGCTTTAAAGGGGAGCTGGATAGGTACATGGATGGGGATGAAAGGTGGATGTAGGTAGTGTTAGGTAACAGGAACTACCACGTGTAGGCCTCGCGGCCTTTTGTAGCTTCCTTATTTTCTTATGTTCTTATGTTCTTAACCTCTTGAGACCCAGAACGCAATTTCCATTGTAATTTGGGTACCATTCGACCATTTTGATGAGTATAAGCAATATTTTATAGGTATGATCTGTTTAGTATCCTTGTCCACTAACTAATTTGGTATTTTCAGCTACTTTTTTGTATTTGTATGGCTAACCATGGACATCTTTTTATAGCAAAGGAAAGATCTGGGCGTAAAGGGGTTGAAGCAAGGATAAATGGCAAGCTTTAGGAGCGGAGAAGAGTTTGCAAGTTTTAAGAGATCATTAGTCTGGTCTGGTGGATCTGGTTTGTTTGAATTTACTTAGAAATTTGTCCCGAGAAAGCTAAAATGGGTGGTGGTGGTGGTGGTGGTGTTGGTGGTGGTAACGAAGCCAAGACATCACCCTCATCCACCACCACCACTGAGCTCCCCGCTAGCCACGAATGAGCCACGCGTCCTGGTGGGGGAAGGAGGGAGGGCGGGAGGGAAGGAAGACAGAGAGATGGAGAGATAGGAAGAGGCAGAGATATAGCGAGGGAGTGAATGATGATGAGATTGTGATAATGAGCTTTGGAGGCACGGAAAAAAGCACTAGCAATGAAGAGTTAGAGAGAGAGAGAGAGAGAGAGAGAGAGAGAGAGAGAGAGAGAGAGAGAGAGAGAGAGAGAGAGAGAGAGAGAGAGAGAGAGAGAGAGAGAGAGAGAGAGAGAGAGAGAGAGAGAGAGAGAGAGAGAGAGAGAGGAAAAAAAAAGTAAGGGGATCAAAGTAAGTGATACTGTGAGGCAAACAAATATGTCTATGTCTCTCTCTCTCTGTCTCTCTCTCTTTCTTTGTCTCTCTCTTTCTTTGTCTTTCTCTTTCTTTGTATCTCTCTCTTTCTCTGTTTCTCTCTCTCTCTCTCTCTCTCTATTTCTCCCTCCTGCTCTCTCTCTTTTAATTTTTCACGTCAAAATAATTATCACACCATATATAAAAAAAATTCCTTTCCTATGTAAACAGAATGCTCAACCGCAAACTCGAGAACAGTCGATATAAAGGTAAGGGGTGATTGTAGTAATAATAGTGCTACGTGATGTCTTTCTATACTTGATGGAAGCAGTCAAAGTAACCATCACCACCATCATCATCACCAGCATCACCACCTTTATCAATACTTGTGGAAATTATCCACCAACCACCCTCTCAATAATTGGTAGAGTGGTGGTTTGTTCCCCCCCCCCCCTTGTGAAGGAGGTATTGTCCGCTCATCAAAGGGGTGCGTAGAGATGTATATATATATATATATATATATATATATATATATATATATATATATATTATATATATATATATATATATTATAATTAAAATGGTAATGGGTAATAATTAAGGTAATTTGAGTAAGTGATAAGTGCTGGGATAGAATAATTGAACATTCCCAGTAATATTAAGCATTTGCACCTTATAATTAGCACCTTGGTTAGAAGCGCGGTCATTGGCTGCTGCCCATTAGATTCTCGCCACCGACGATTGACACGTGTAGGTGGGATTTGTGTGGCCGGTCGCCGCCGCTGGCTTGGAAATTTAGTACACTACCAGACCCTCGCGGGATAACATCTCTTACTAAATATACGTGCTTGTATATATAAGTACACTTCCAGCCCTCACGGGATTAACATCTCTTCTCCATTTAATAATGAAGAGATTTGTACATACGTTCATTTTGTACATATAAGTGATAAACCAATAAGACGTGCTAAAATCAACACAGATAACAATCCGCCGCGTCAAGATAACTGGGTTATGAAAACTCCCTGACGCCCATATCCAGCCCTCCGCCTCTGTCCTTCACGGGCGGCCTCGATCACGCGCTGACCACTTCGGATCACAGGACAGACAGTATTGATAAAAGCCTACAGCGATTTCAACCCACTATCCACCGATAAGTATCCTAGTTAGTTGACTAGTTGGGGTATTGTGTCGGGATGAGATAGACGATGGGTTTTGATTAGGTAAGACCTCACATTAAATATATGTATGTGACATAAATTTCTACAATTGGTGCCCCGAGTGAGGAATATTGATGTTCATGTGATTCAAGGTGGTCGTTGTGAGGCGTAATTATGAGCCTACCACAATTGCTGGTTATGTGAGCGGAGGCGAGGTGTTTTACGGCGTCGAGAATGACTCAGCCGGGTAACTACCATACGCCAGGTAGTAGATAACATCCGAGGTTACGTAGTACTATGGTAAGTTGTAGTAGTTAAGTGGTAGTTGGTTATATATGCCTTGCTTCGTGTCTTGAAAGGCCGAGCAGGCACTACCACCACTTGATATAATAATTATCAACTAACAAATATTTTTAGTGACGTAATCTTGGATTTAATATTTTATTTGACAGTTATTAACTAAATCATGGCAAAATTAGCTAAGCATTCATTATCAGCTAAATTAGCAATGCTCATACGAATATATAATAAGTGTGAGGACGCAATTAAGGCAATACCTATTGATTATATCAATTTAAAGACAGGTCTACCATTGTTAAATGAGTAATGGAATAAATCTGAGGAGGTTTACTTCCAATATGAAGTTCAATTAAGACAAGCTGGGGATAAAGAAATGATTCACCATTGCGTGACCAATCATGAACACGAATGTCAAAGATATCTCGATAAAGTAATTGAATATGAGGGATTACTGGAGTGTGCTCATATTCCATCAAGCTAAAGCTTCTTTAACCCAAAGTTTGCAAGGTATTAAGCAGGAACCCCCCCACAGGGAGATCACGATTATTACGCCTGAGGGTAATCAGCTATATCAGCCACCCTCAGAGTTTAAAGAGCCCTCGTTAGTGGGTATTTATCCTGCGCCTGTTACGCAAATCAAACAGCCTGTAATTAAGATTCAAACTTCTCAGCCTACCAGTAAACCACTTAGACCTACTCAAATAATAGATACAATCCCTATATCCAGGGCTACTTCTAGTGAAGTACGAATAATAAATTGTGTCTTATGTGAGGGGGGACATCCACCCTCCACATGTAATATCTATTCAGATTGTTACACGAGAGTTGAAAGGTTAATGAGCCTTGGTAATTGCCTAACCTGTCTCCGTGGTAAACATGCTTCAAATGCATGCCCTATAAGCTTAAGAACTTGTAGGAAATGTAAACAATCTGTTCACAACATCGCTCTTTGTCCTAACAGTGATAATAACCCAGACCCTACAGTAGTTAAAATGGCAGTCACTAATAAGAGTAGTTCAGCAGCTGTTCCTACTGCCGAATTGACGGTCAGCCACAATTGTAATGTAGTCATAATAAAGACAATGTTTGACAGTGGTGCACAAAAATCCTTCATAAGTAGGGAGATAGTTGAATTGTTACAACTACCCATAATTAATAAAGTGAATTTAGCCATATCAGGTTTTCTCGCCAATACAGAGGCTCAAATCTTTGACATAGTTCAACCCTTAGTCCAATTAGGAAGATAGAAATGTAGGGTAGCTGCTGTAGTACTTAATAATATTGGTATTAGTTTAACTGTTAATGGACTAAAAGACACAGCTGAAATGCTGAGGGATAATGGTGTTAAACTAGTTAGCAATACCTTCGAAGACGTTGATGGTCCCTTCCAATTAATAATAGGCGCTGATTATTTTGGGCGTTACCTAAGGAAGGTCATCAAAATACATAACGTCTCAATGTTCACCAGTGCTGGTGGTAAGGTAATAATGGGACCCATCCCACATACCCACCAAGCCCAACAAGAGGAGAGTATTCCTAGTCATGCACAACCCCTACTAATTACCAAAATTGGAACCACTTTCTTTCCCACGCCAATTAGTGAGGTATTAGAGGAAAGTGATAATCCAGTTCATAATGAATACTTCGCCACTAATGGAAATCCTAATAATAATGTGTCACGAGGAAGTTCTACCCTCAAATTAAATACAGGATTATGGTTTACAGGCCCTACCTGGCTGAAAGAGTGTAATATTGATCCTATGCAGGTTTCCACTCAGCCAGACATAACTGTAGATATAATAAGGGAGCCTGAATTGATCCCAGATCCTGTGATAGACATAGAAAGGTTTTCCTTATTGAACAAACTAATCAAGACTACTAATTTAGTCTTCAAATCCATTAAAAGGGATAGCTCTGACTCTTT
Source organism: Chionoecetes opilio (assembly GCA_016584305.1). Lineage (NCBI taxonomy): Eukaryota > Metazoa > Arthropoda > Malacostraca > Decapoda > Majidae > Chionoecetes > Chionoecetes opilio. Next base: position 226,306 of record JACEEZ010003218.1, read on the forward strand.
GAAGTTTTGGGTCAGAACAATACAAAAGCAGGTATTTCCTGAGGAATATCAGCTCTTGCCCTCAGCCAGCCCCCATAGGAACAAATTGACCAAATTATTAAGTCTGTATCTAGATCATGAGAGCATAATTAGGTGTCGAGGACGAAATTTGAAAGCTGATCTTCCAAATACCACCTGCCATCCCATACTAATTCCCAAACGCCATCATCTTACTAAATTGTTGGTGGAAGAATATCATAGGAACTCATTACATGGCGGAATGGCTACAATATTAGCCGATATCAGGTGTAAATTTTGGATACATCATGGTAGACAGGCAGTCAAATATTACCTCAAATCTTTCATTAAATTTAATAGATCTGAGTGTAGACTAGTCGCCTATCTAGGTCCCCCTGAACTTCCCGCTGACAGAGAGATCCTAAAATCAAATGGTCAATGGTGAGGACTATACTGGGGATATTAAAACATCAGGAGAAAACTCTCCCCCCGATCAAGTATATGTCTGTATATTCACATGTACCTCTATCAGGACTATTAATTTCAAAGTAGTCAAAGACCAAAGTGCCGAAACCCCTATTCAAATGTTCCGGCGCTATGTGGCCTGGGGTGATGTCACATGAAGCGGAACTTCAGTTTTCGCCGGCCCCCAGTGTGGAAATTATCCACCAACCACCCTCTCAATAATTGGTAGAGTGGTGGTTTGTTTCCCCCTCCTTGTGAGGGAGGTATTGTCTGCTCATCAAAGGGGTGCGTAGAGATGTATATATATATAACTAAAATGGTAATGGGTAATAATTAAGGTAATTTGAGTAAGTGATAAGTGCTGGGATAAAATAATTGAACATTCCCAGTAATATTAAGCATTTGCACCTTATAATTAGCACCTTGGTTAGAAGCGCGGTCATTGGCTGCTGCCCATTAGATTCTCGCCACCGACGATTGACACGTGTAGGTGGGATTTGTGTGGCCGGTCGCCGCCGCTGGCTTGGAAATTTAATACACTACCAGACCCTCGCGGGATAACATCTCTTACTAAATATACGTGCTTGTATATATAAGTACACTTTCAGCCCTCACGGGATTAACATCTCTTCTCCATTTAATAATGAAGAGATTTGTACATACGTTCATTTTGTACATATAAGTGATAAACCAATAAGACGTGCTAAAATCAACACAGATAACAATCCGCCGCGTCAAGATAACTGGGTTATGAAAACTCTCTGACGCCCATATCCAGCCCTCCGCCTCTGTCCTTCACGGGCGGCCTCGATCCACGCGCTGACCACTTCGGATCACAGGACAGACAGTATTGATAAAAGCCTACAGCGATTTCAACCCACTATCCACCGATAAGTATCCTAGTTAGTTGACTAGTTGGGGTATTGTGTCGGGATGAGATAGACGATGGGTTTTGATTAGGTCAGACCTCACATTAAATATATGTATGCGACATAAATTTCTACAATACTCTTTACAACAACTTTCAGATGTATCACAAGAACAAATGACAAAAAATGAATAACAATAGTCCTCAAAAAATATCCGTAGCCATAGCAATCAAGAAGACAAAACACAACACGTCGGACAACACCAAATAAACACATCTAAACATCACACCATTCTGTACTGACAATCAAGAACAAATAATAATAAACTGTCGGTGCGGTCTTCCTCTCGGCTGGCTCACCTCGGAACACTTGTCTCTCTCTTCCTTCCCGGGGGTGAGACTCCGTTCCCAGGTCTCGGTGACAGAATGAAGGGCAGCCTTGTCATCGTTAACGAGTGGGGGAAGGGGCGAGGAAGAGCCGGGGAAGGGGGTTCGATGGTTTGATGGATTGAGAAGGGGAGGGAAGGGGGAGGAAAAAACGGGAGGTTAAATGAGTGTGTTGATGGGAAGGAAGTGAGAATGCAGAGAGAGAGAGAGAGAGAGAGAGGAGAGAGAGAGAGAGAGAGAGAGAGAGAGAGAGAGAGAGAGAGAGAGAGAGAGAGAGAGAGAGGAGGACAGAGACAGAGACAGAGACAGAGACAGAGACAGAGACAGAGACAGAGACAGAGACAGAGACAGAGACAGAGACAGAGACAGAGACAGAGACAGAGCGAGAGCGAGAGCGAGAGCCAGAGCGAGAGCGAGAGCGAGAGCGAGAGCGAGAGAGAGAATGGGTGAATGGGTGAATGGGTGAAGGTGATGGTAGTGGTGGTAAGAGGCATGGGAGATACGTGGTTGTAGTGTAGTAGCAAGGTAAAATGTAGGGGAGAGTGATGGGTAACGATGGGACAGCAGCAGGTGGTAGCGGTGGGAGGGAGAGAGAGGGAAGACTGATGCGAGGGAACGAGGAGAAACGGTGAAGAGAGGTCGAGTGAGGAGAGCTGAGAAGGAAGAGTGATGCTAAGTGGCTATGTAAGGAAGAATATAAGGACGGAAGAGAATAAGGGCGGTGGTATGGGAGAGAGTAAGAGTGATGAAGGCCGAGGAGTGGGTTGAGACGTTACATGCCTGGGTCTGATGGAGGACGAGGTGTACTTGGCCTCGTATACATAATTAGGTCGAGGGCAGAGGGCAGAGCTGACAAGAGTTATACAGGTAAGAAAAACTAAGATGGGACACGGCAGCGATGGAGAGTTGTGGCGATATTGTGAAAAGGGTGATAGGTAGGTATACACACACACACAGATACACACACACACACACGTGACACATATACATACTACACATACACACCATGCAGAACTATCACACAGTCCCATTAATATAACGATGACACACACACACACACACACACACACAGTCCCATTAATGTAACGTCTTGTAACGATGACACACATGATATGGAAAACAAGAAGAAAACCAGAACGAGGTCAACGATAAGTAAAATAGAAAGATACATGGAGGGAAACAAAACAAAGGCAACGCAAATATAATAGAAAAATGAAACAGGAGGAAGAAAAAAGCGCTTACACAAGGAAAAAGTGGCGAGAAAAAATAGAAATCCACTATAGCGTCGACAGAAAAGAAGATTAAGGCTGAAGAAAAAAAACCAGAGACAGAGGAGGCAGAGAATGAAAAGCGACGAAAATGAAGCGAGACAAGATTTACGTGTAGTCAATTTTTTTACGTTTTAACAAGGCTTAAGAATTTTTTTTTGCTGCGACTAAACTAAACACGATGATTTGTTAAGCGTTGAGTGTGAAAAGGGGGGGGCGGGGGGGGGGGGGGGGAAGAGGGGGGGGGCGTTTTCCGAATGGTCAGGTGGACGGGAAACCAATTCTTTTCACCGCTGTTTCCATTGATGTTTCCACTTTATTGCAAACCTTCCGTCCTTCCTTCCTCTCTCTCACTGCGTTATTCATTCTCATTCATCGCTTTTATCTTCTCAATCACCTCCAGCTTCACTTTCCCATTTTCGAAATAAACCTTCCTCCTTTTCTTTCTTTCTCTCTCTTTTCCTTCTCCCCCCCTTTCTTTTTCCTCTCCTCTCTTTTTCTCTTTTCTCTCTCTCCTCTCTCTCTCTCTCTCTCTCTTTCTCTCTCTCCTCTCTCGCAGTTAAAGTCCCCCTTCCCCTTCCTCCCCCCTTTCCATAACTTTTTTTTAACTCTCCCCACCATGCACCACCTCCTCCCCTCTCCTCCTCCCCTCCTCCTCCTTCCCCCCTTCTCCTCCCCCCTCCTCCTCCTCCTCCTCCCCCACCCCCGCC
>JACEEZ010003218.1:240000-245000 GCA_016584305.1 Chionoecetes opilio
ACAATAGCGTAAAAAGCTCTCTATGAATTCATATGTAGAACACTTGATTCTTTTTTCTTTCTCGCCTCTGTTCTGGCCTACTAAACACCCCTTCCCTCCCTCCCTCCCTCCCTTTTTCCCCTACATTTCCCGCTTCCGATTCCTTTCCTTTGCTACATCACACAGACCTCACCCTTCCCGACCCCTTAGTGCGATGAAAGGGATGGGTATTGGGGGGGGGTAATGGTGGGTAAGGGAAGGGGGGGGGGTTAAGGGATATAGTTTTATCAGAAGGAGGGAGAAGATATCTGTGTGAGAAACTGAGGTGTGAGGAGGTGAAGTACGTAAACCTGTGTGAAAGAAGAAGAAGAAGGAGAAGGAGAAGGAGAAGGAGAAGGAGAAGGAAAGGAAAGGTAGGAGGAAAGGGAAGGGAGAAGGGAAGGAGAAGGGGAGGGAGAAGAGGAAGGAGAGGAGAGAAGACAGCGTTCGAGGAAAATAAATTCGGAGCAATATCATGGTTATAGTTAGTGACACACACCTACACACACAACACAACACACACATACACACAGCACACAGCACACACACACACACACACATACATACAACACACACAACACACACAAATACAACACACACACACACACAACATACATACATAGACACACACACACACACAGCACATACATACAGACACACAGCACACACACCACACACACACACCATACACACACACACAACACACACACCACACACCATACACATACAATACACATACACACACACTCACACACACACACACACACACATACACACACACACACACACACACACATACACACACACATACACACACGCACACACACACAAGGGTACTCCGTAGTGTAGTGGTTAGCACGCTCGGTTCACAACCGAGAAGTCCCGGGTTCGATCCCCGGGCGGAGCGGAAACATATGGGCTGTTTCCTTAAAACCCCAGCCCCTGTCTACCCAGCAGTGAATGGGTACCGGGTGTCACCCGGGGGTTTGTGACCCCCCTCCCGGGGTGCTGGCTTCGGCCAACACTAACCACTAAGAATGAATGATAAAAATGTTGATATGGAGACAGGGCCATACGAGCGTTGCTCTGGCCCTGTAAAATACAACTAGATGAATACAACTAAATAAATACACACATACACACACGATAAACCCCCACACCCGAAAAACCCACTGCTGCCTTGTGATGATAATGAACAAAAATTACAATCATTTGGAAGAAAATACGTGCGTTCCCTTCCCTGCCTGAAGTGTGTACGCGGTTAGGTGGCGGCGGGGCGGGGGCGGGGGCGGGGGTGGGGGCGGGGCGGGGCGGGGACGAGGCAAGGGTGGGAGGGCGCCCGGGGCAACCTAACACAATGAGCTCTTCCGGAGGGGCGAGGGAGAGAGGCCCCTTCCCTTCACAATCCCCTCTGCGACATCCTCCACTCCCCGACCTCATCACTCCGGGCGCCGGCACTGCTACCCACCCTATGCCACTGCAACGACCTTCCCCTACCCTACCCACCCCTTTCAAACCCATCCCATCCCTTCCCTCTTCTCAAACCCCTCCCCTCCCTCCCTGCCCTCCTCCTTCCCTTCCCAAAACCCCTCCTCTCCCTCCCCTCCCAAACCCCCTCCCCTTCCTCCCTCCCCTCCCAAACCCCTCCACTCCTTCCCCTCCCCTTCCTCCCCTCCCCACCCCTCCTCTCCCTCTCCTCCCCTTCTCTTAGACACAAGCACAAGGGAACACACAAACAGGTAAAGTGGGTCACGTGTTTCAGTGCTGTCATTATGCCCTCACAGGTGCCTCAAAACACCTCTCCCTATTCCTCCCAGGCACTGTACAGGTAACCCACACGTAACCGACACGCTACTAACATGTTACAGCGAGGGAGCTTGTAGGTTATAGGTTCGTTACAGGTCCTGCCTCCTCCCTACTTCATGGTGTTATTGTGGCTCATCTTCATACAGCTCCTATCTTCTTTCTTATCCTCCTCTCTACTTTACCTCTTCTCTTTATCCTGCCATCCTCTTTCCATTCTTGTATCTACGTCTTTTGTTTATCTCTCTCCCGCTCCACCATGTTGTTAAGTCACTCTTTCCTCCTTTTCCTCTTCCTTTTCTCTCCACTTTATTGTGTATACCTTGTACATATTTCTCCAAGCTTTTTTTGTATCAGGTTGTCTCGTTTTAAGCTTTGTTCTCTTTCCAATTTCGTTTTTTTTTTTATTTCTTCATCTTCTTCTTTCTAAAAATGAAATCGGAAAAATGGGGAAGAAGGAGCCTTCATCTGTACTATTCTCTCGTCTCTAACTTATAGAATGATAGAATAGTAGTCCCCACAGGCAGCCCCGCTTGGACCAGTAGGGCTGTTGCTGTCTGTTCTTCTCTTGTATTCCTTTGTATTCCTCGTCCTCGTCCTCTCTCACCTTTTAAATCCCTCCTTTCCGCATTCCTCCATTAAGGATTAACAAAACTCAGTCTGACTCGTGTATATGAGGTAGGCAGGGAGGCGAGGAAGGCGAGGAAGGGCAAAGTTCATCGGGGAGGATAAGAGTGGGCGGTCAAAGAGAGGGAGGTGAGGGAGTGAAGGGGGTCAGGGTTGTGGGGCGCGGGAATGGCGATCTAGGAAGAGGATGGAGGAAGAAGAGAGTGGTGTGAGTGTGGGGTGAGGAAGAGAAACACACAAAGATAGACGCACGCCCCTACAAGTACATTTAACCTCAAAGACAGCTGATAGATCGACAGACGGGCACACAAAGAGACAGACAAATAGACAGGCATGAATGTAAAAGATAGCAAGGGAAGAAAGCAGACAGACAAGCAGATTGAAGGGAAAACCAAAAAAAATTAAGAACTTATGAAAAATGAGGTTCTTGACGTCGAGTCGTTGAAACATAACACAGTAATAAAAGTTCATATATTTTTTACGTGTACAACTTTTTCATATCCATCATACGATTAAAACGCCGAGACATGGACCGACAGGAAAAACACTCTCTCTCTCTCTCTCTCTCTCTCTCTCTCTCTCTCTCTCTCTCCTCTCTCTCTCTCTCTCTCTCTCTCTCTCTCTCTCTCCTCTCTCTTCTCTCTCTCTCTCTCTCTCTCTCCTCTCTTCTCTTCTCTCTCTCCTCTCTCTCTCTCTCTCTCTCTCTCTCTCTCTCTCTCTCTCTCTCTCTCTCTCTCTCCTGCCAGTACCTTTATATTTTCTTGCTATGTAATCTCTCTCTCTCTCTCCTGCCAGTACCTTTATATTTTCTTGCTATGTAATTACGGTTCCCACGGAGGTTCCTTTTTTAGTGACGTGCTTTATTTTGGGAGTGCCGCGCTTTATTTTGGGAGTGCCGCGACCAGGTGTGAGGCGGACGGGTGGGCGGGCAGCGGACGGCAGGTAAGGTTGAGGACGGGGATGCCGAGGGAGCAACAGAGGATTAGTAAAGGAAACCGTATGACTAATCCCCTTAGACTTTTCCCCACGCGTAAATAGCTGGAATAAGATACAAGACAACGTGACACGAAAGGATAAACAGATGATTGAGACAGTAAGACATAAATGGTAAGGTCATTACTCGCTTTTCCGTTGTGCAAATGTGTGCAATTATCTGACCTGCTTTCGTGACCTGACGGTGAATCGTGTTAATGTTTCTAGCGTGTGGCTCAGCCTTGATTATCACGCTCTGGTTCATTATGTGTATATATAGTGTTTATCCCTCAACGAGCTGTAATGAGCGTGTGTAAGGCTTGATCCAGCAACCCCCTTACCCCCCCACACTCCCCTGATCCCAGCACGTCACTGCCTTTCCTTTCAAGCAGGACAACATTCGCCCTTATGCTGCCTCTGCGTCCGTCCGTCAAGTCTGAAATATCCTTCTCGGGCATTCCGCAACGCGTACATAAATTTTTCATCACCCCCTTGCCAGAGACTTCCGGAAACATGGCCGATGTGTTACAATCTTACTTGTCCTCCGATGATTTTCCTTCGTCGCGGTCATGTACTTCTACTGCCTCTCTGCGGCTCAGACTCCCCGAGAAGGTGGTAGTTTTCCTTCTGCTGATGAGAAGCACTGCGTTTGCTAATTTGCCGCGGAGTGACTGGCGCTTGTGTGCGTAACTCCGCCGCGACGCATTACGGAGATGACTGTGTGAGGCATGAAGGCTTGCATATCACGCACTTCCCTGCTGGTTTAAAGGTACAGTGTTCATCATGCTTGTCTTTCTGGTAAATATATCGGCAGCAGCAATATCTCTAGTCTTGTTGAGTCGCATGCCTCTTCCTGTGCTTCATTAATCCCCTAGCCGCACGTCATGATTCATCTCATCCTGCTGGTCATGCTTACACTCTGCAATTCAGCGGTCATTTACCGGAGTCATTTACCGGACACCAGACTGACCCGGAAGCTTCGCCCACTGGCAGCCCGTCCACGGAAAATGCAGCCTTTGACCTTTATCTTATTATTGACTGTGGGGCAGACAGCCTTTGGGGGGCGGGAGGCAGGGGGGGGGGGGCAGGAGAGTTGCGACCACCAGTGTACAGCCGCAGGGGAAGGATTCTTGCAGTGAATAAAATTTATTTCTTCTCTCGCTCTCATTTTACCAATTCGTCAGTTCGAGCTTGTCATCATGGAGGACATAAAAAAGGTCTTGAAGGACTCGACGTACTAACATCATTCCTACCACATGATTGAAATACCATAATTCAACAAGCTTCTCCTCCTCCCTAAGGGATCGCTTATTAAGGATTAAAGATCTTCACTGCATCCTCACTATAGACCACACTATAGTTCACTAGATCCACGGGCCTCGTTTTCCTTTCAATAATTCCATATATCTCACTACTCCAGCTCTTCCTCCTCCTCCTCCTCCCCCTTCTTCTTATCCTCCACACAGCCTTTCCGTGACACTCAAAATGCTGCCTCCACGCTTCATTAGGCATCCTGCCGTGTATATTTCACTTCAAACCTCAACTCGGACCTTATAATCTCATAATATTCTCTCTCTCCT
>JACEEZ010003218.1:252500-255000 GCA_016584305.1 Chionoecetes opilio
AATAATAATGACAATAATAATAATGATAATAAAACAACAACAACAATAACAAAAACTACTACTACGACTACTACTGTTACTGATAATAATAATGATAATAATAATAATGATAATAATACAACAACAAAAACTACTACTACTACTACTGTTACTGATAATAATAACGACAATAATAATAATGATAATAATACAACAGTAACAATAACAACTACTACTACTACTACTACTACTGTTACTGATAATAATAATGACAATAATAATAATGATAATAATACAACAGTAACAATAACAACTACTACTACTACTACTACTACTGTTACTGATAATAATAATGACAATAATAATAATGATAATAATGCAACAATAACAACAACAACAACAACTACTACTACTGTTACTGATAATAATAATGATAATAATAATGATAATAATACAACAATAACAACAACAAAAACTACTACTACTACTACTGTACTGTAATATATGATAAAATACAACAATAACAATACAAACTACTACTACACTGTACTGATAATAATAATGATAATAATACAACAATAACAACAACAAAAACTACTACGACTACTACTGTTACTGATAATAATAATGACAATAATAATAATGATAATAATACATAATAACATAACACAAAACAACTACAAAAACTACTACTACTGTTACTGATAATAATAATGATAATAATAATAATGATAATAATACAACAATAACAACAACAAAAACTACTACTACTACTGTTACTGATAATAATAATGATAATAATAATAATGATAATAATACAACAATAACAACAACAAAAACTACTACTACTACTACTGTTACTGATAATAATAATGACAATAATAATAATGATAATAATACAACAGTAACAATAACAACAACTACTACTACTACGACTACTACTACCACCTCCATCGTCCCTAACCATTCCTTCCATTTTCATTCTTTTTCAGCCACAATAGATACCCTAAGTAGGCCTCCTCCCCTTCCCCCCTTCCTCCTCTCCCACGGCCCCCCAAACACCCACCCTCTCATTAAACACCTCTCATTAAACACCAGTAACAATTTGCTTTAAATCTCAAAACCTCGACATCGCCTAGCTCATTCCCATCTTTTGGAAGGGTGTGATGCTATTTACATAACTGTGTGTGTGTGTCATTCACCTATGGTCTTGTACGTGTGAGCCGAACTCGCGATCGCCAGTTTCACCCTCCCGGAGTGATCTTGGAGCTCATTATTACCGATCTTAGGGTAATGCTGGGACCTCACACACCACACACCCTCATCCCCATGATTGATTGATTGATTTAATGCCAGAAAAACCCTTATCCCGTTGCTCAAGGTGACAGTAACCATCTGAATTTGTCAGTAAAAAATCCCCGGGAGCAGTGAGGATTCGAACCGAGTAACCACAGAATGGCAGGCCAACGCTCTATCCACTTGACCATCGTGACGGTGTGTGTGTGTGTGTGTGTGTGTGTGTGTGTGTGTGTGTGTGTATGTGTGTGTGTGTGTGTGTGTGTGTGTGTGTGAGACAGAGAGAGAGAGAGCGAGAGCGAGAGCGAGAGAGCGAGAGCGAGAGAGCGAGAGCGAGAGAGCGAGAGCGAGAGAGCGAGAGCGAGAGAGCGAGAGCGAGAGAGCGAGAGCGAGAGAGCGAGAGCGAGAGAGCGAGAGCGAGAGAGCGAGAGCGAGAGAGCGAGAGCGAGAGAGCGAGAGCGAGAGAGCGAGAGCGAGAGAGCGAGAGCGAGAGAGCGAGAGCGAGAGAGCGAGAGCGAGAGAGCGAGAGAGCGAGAGAGCGAGAGCGAGAGAGCGAGAGAGCGAGAGCGAGAGCGAGAGAGCGAGAGCGAGAGAGCGAGAGCGAGAGAGCGAGAGCGAGAGAGCGAGAGCGAGAGAGCGAGAGCGAGAGCAAGAGCAAGAGCAGGAGAGAGCGAGAGCGAGAGAGATCAACATAAAAATATGAGAGAACTAGAAGACCGTATATACATAACAGGCAAAAAAAAACACAAACAGAACCGGGTCAGCAGGACTAGGAAACAAATAAATAAAACGACGAGGCAATAATCGTGTTGGTAACAAATCACTCCTTCCTCAGGACGGAAGCGACTCTCTCTCTCTCTTTCTTTCCATGACAAAAAATAAAACAAATAAAGACGGGATGGGCACAGGTACAAAAAAATATCCGGAAATAACAAAATCTCGGAGCGCAGGACGACGGTGAAGATGCTTGGTTAGGTTAGATAGAGGCGGGGAAGGCGGGGAGGGGGAGCATTGAGGTGAGGTTATTGGGGGTGGCAGGAGAGGAACCTTGCTATAATATGAAGGAGGAAAGAAGACGAGCGGAAGAACGAGGAGGAGGAGGAGGAGGAGGAGGAGGAGGATGAAGTGTATAGAAAGTGAAACGAAAAACTGTTGGGTGGAAGAAAAAGGAAATGAAAAATAATCGCAAAATAATAAAGGAAGAAGAAATTACTGATGAAACTGT
>JACEEZ010003218.1:262500-267500 GCA_016584305.1 Chionoecetes opilio
AATAATAATAATAACAATAATAATGAGTAATAATAATATAATCATGATAATAATGATACTTATAATGGTAATTATAATAATGGTAATTTTCATAAGATAAAAGAAATGGTAATAATAACGATACAGATTATAACAATAATAATTATTAATATTATTAAAATAATGAAAATAATAATAATTATAATTATAATAATGAAAATAATAATAATAATAATAATAATAATAGTAATAATAATAATAATAATAATAATAAAAATAATAATAGTTACAATAATAACAGCAATAATAATGATAATGATAATAATAATGATAAAAATAACAATAATGTAATAAAAAAAAATAAAAAATAAGGGTGTATAAAAGTCTACAGAGTTAGTGAAACATGGCAAGACGTCACCGCAGAGTTGTCTCACCCACACTTTCTTCTCTATACAGACTTTCTTTCTTCGCTCACCCTTGCGAGCGAGCTTCATGTTATAGCGAAGGCCGAGCTTAAACTTAAATATTTGACAGTTCTTCCTTTTTCTTTCTTGGCCCACGCCCCCCCCCCCCTTAGGTAATTACCTACGCCCCCCAGGTTAAGTAAGAACCACTGCTTAAAAAGGAGTAGAAGGCAAGGGACAATGAGACAGAAGAAAAAGTGTAATTGTCTGTTACATAAAAGCAGTGTTGTAGTTTTATCTATTCAGGTCAGTTTGGGGGTTTACCTAAGTGTCTGCTACCACTCCTTTTGGCTTAGTAATGGTCTGCCTGTCTGTCTGTATTTTTTTTCAAGTATATTCTGCTTCAATCTTTCTATCCGTTTATCTGTATGCATATTTATTATTGTCTCTCTCTCTCTCTCTCTCTCTCTCTCTCTCTCTCTCTCTCTCTCTCTCTCTCTCTCTCTCTCTCTCTCTCTCTCTCTCTCTCTCTCTCTCTCTCTCTCTCTCTCTCTCTCTCTCTCTCTCTCTCTCTCTCTCTCTCTCTCTCCACATTGAAAACCTAACAACGACACACGCACACGCACACGCACACACACACACACACACACAATCCTTTCATTCCCACCACCATCACCACCACTCTCACATCTCATCTCCTTCCTCCTTCCTCTCCCCATGTCCGTTCTCCTTCCTCCATCTCCTCCATCCTCATCTTCACTTTCCCCTTCACTCAACTCTTAGACGTATCTCCACATCGCTCCCTCCAACCCTTTCCCGCGCCTTCATTCTGTCCGTCTTCTTCCCTCCTCCGCCTCCAAACAAGCCTTCAACTTACTTAACCTACCCCACGCTTCACTCCCGCCTGGTGAGCTGCCTGCGCCCCTCCACCCGCCCTTCCCCCCCCCCCTGTCAGGTGAGTGGCCTCGACTGGGGATCCAATATGCGACCTGCCCACCTCCAGCCCGCTATACACGCCGCAATAGCAATGAGTGGAAATCTTGCCGCACAAAAGACTCGCTTCCCCCTTAAGAGCCGTGGCGGAGAGAAGGAGAGAGAAAATAAAACTAGTGGTAGTGGGGAGGGGATAGGTTGCGAAAGAAGAGAAAGAGAGGGTGGGGTGGGTGGGTGGGTGGGTGGGTGGGTGGGTAGAGAGAGAGAGAGGAGAGAGAGAGAGAGAGAGAGAGAGAGAGAGAGAGAGAGAGAGAGAGAGAGAGAGAGAGAGAGAGAGAGAGAGAGAGAGAGAGAGAGAGAGAGAGAGAGAGAGAGAAGAGAGAGAGAGAGGAGAGAGAGAGAGAGAGAGAGAGAGAGAGAGAGAAAGAGAGAGAAAAATCGCGTGCACACCCAAACAAATAAATAAACAAACACACACGCACACGCACACGCACACGCACACGCACACGCACACGCACACGCACACGACACACGCACACACGCACGCACACACTCTCCGTAGTGTAAGGGGAACTCCGTAGTGTAAGGGTTAGCACGCTCGGCTCACAACCGAGAAGTCCCGGGTTCGATCCCCGGGCGGAGCGAAGACAGACGGGCGGTCTTCTTAAAACCCAAGCCCCTGTCCACCCAGCAGTGAATGGGTACCGGGTGTTAGCCGGGGGTTTGTGACCCCCCTCCCGGGGTGGTGGCTTCGGCCAACACTAAAGATGAATGAAAAAAATAAATGTTGATATGGAGACGGGGCCATACGAGCGCTGCTCTGGCCCTGTAAAATACAACTAGATGAATACAACTAGATGAATACACACACGACCCCAGACATTCATTGCCGTACAGTGAGGGTAATTTAAGCCCCAAGACGCGTACGCATACAATGTATCATTCCGGAGAAGGAAATAAGGAGAGATAAGGGACGGGAAAAAACTATAGACGGAATGAAAGTACGGAAAACAAAAGGGAAAAAAAGGCTGAAACAAAGGATAGTGAGATAAAAAAATGGTGACGTATAAAGAAAATAAGGGAAAAAAGAGCGTAAAAAGAATGAATATTATAGGGGGAAAATACAAGAAGAGTGTTAGTAAAATAACCTGAGGAATATGAGGGAGGGAAGACACATAAACAGAAGGGAAATGATGGGAATAGGAGAGAATAGGAGAGGAGGAAAGCATGGGAATGGGGAGTAAGGGAAAGATGGGATGAAAAGGAAACTGTTTGACCTGTTGGGAGAGAGAGAGAAGGGAAATGAGGGTAGATAGGAGAGGATGGGAGAGGCTGAGGATGGGGATAAAGGGAAAGATGGGATGGAAAGAAAATAGTTGTACCTGTTGGGATTAATTTTTTATATACAGGTGAGCAAGTAAAAGGTCGACAGGTGAGATGTAGCGTCCCGGCGGCTAATTACCGTTCTTATGTACTGTGATTGGAGAGAGAGAGAGAGAGAGAGAGAGAGAGAGAGAGAGAGAGAGAGAGAGAGAGAGAGAGAGAGAGAGAGAGAGAGAGAGAGAGAGAGGAGAGAGAGAGAGAGAGAGAGAGAGAGAGAGAGAGAGAGAGAGAGAGAGAGAGAGAGAGAGAGAGAGAGAGAGAGAGAGAGAGAGAGAGAGAGAGAGAGTCATTTTTCCATATTATCACTCTATGTCCTGTTCGTTCAATGACCTTATGTATATGTCATTCACCCACGGTCTTGTCCACGCGAGCGGACTCACGATCGCCAGTTTAACCCTCCCGGAGTCAGCTTGGAGCTCATTATTACCGATCTTTGGGTAATGCTGGGACCTCACACACCACACACATCCATCCCCTTGCTCAAGGGGGATAGTAACCGCCAGAATTTGTCAGTGAAAAATCCCCGGGAGCAGTGAGGATTCGAACCGACAAACCACAGAATGGCGCGACAACGCTCTTATCCACTTGACCATCGTGGCGGTGTGTGTGTGTGTGTGTGTGTGTGTGTGTGTGTGTGTGTGTGTGTGTGTGTGTGTGTGTGTGTGTGTGTGTGTGTGTGTGTGTGTGTGTAATTCACCCAACCACGATCTTGCCCACACGATCAACCCAAGCTGCCCCATTACCACCTCGGCGCCGCCAGCAAAAGCATTGTAGATCAGCTGGCGTAGAGATAGGCAGACGGAATGTACTATATAGTGGCGGCGCATCAGCGTGGCCACGGGCACCAAATGTGTTGTGCCTATAACAGGAGTGTGTGTGTGTGTGCGTGTGCGTGTGCGTGTGCGTGTGCGTGTGCGTGTGCGTGTGCGTGTGCGTGTGTTGTGTAATTCACCCAACCACCCACCCACGATCTTGCCCACACGAGCTGGACTAACGATTGCCAGTCTCACCATCTCGGAAAGAGCTTGGAGCTCGTAATGACCAATCTTTGGGTAGTGCTGGGACCTCACATACCGCTATTCTCTTACTCAAGGGGGACAGTAACCGCCAACATTAATCAGTGAAAAATCCCCGGAACCAAGCAAGGATCAATCGTGCGACCACAGAAAGGCTAGAGATGCTTTTAAACCACTTGACCACGCAGGCGGTATGTGTGTGTGTGTGTGTGTGTCTTGTGCGTGTGCGTGTGCGTGTGCGTGTGCGTGTGCGTGTGCGTGTGTGTGTGTGTGTGTGTGTGTGTGCCCCCCCCTCCCCCCTATCCCTACCCCTTCCAGCATCACCACCACCCTCTTCCTCACAACTCGGTCATAAAAGTTCTCACTCGGCCGGCCCCTCTCCAGCACGGGGCCCGAATCCATCTCAGGCCAGGAAATAGCAGACTTAGGGACCAGATTGCCTCATTACACCGCCAGCATTAACTCTCTTCAGCGCCGAGGCAACAAGTGGACGCCGGGGCAGGAGGAGGAGGAGGAGGAGGAGGAAAATGGAACACTGAAATAACAGGAAGCAGAGAGACTGTTCGTTTATAAGCAAGTCACATTATCAAAACGAGGCCTATTCTATACCTATTTTTTTTACACCAGGCCAGAAATGAGGAGGAAATAGAGAAGAATGAAGAAGGGGCGAGTAGTGATAAAGGTTTGAGTCATAGACCACTGTATACCTGGACTGTTCACGCGACAATGTTTTGAATTGCGGGGCTGCATAGGGGCCCGCGGGGCGCCCGACAAAGAGATATAGTGGTCTATGGACTATCATATAGACTGGTTTATCAGTATATATGGTATACTGTAATCTTCGTAAATGTTTGTTCTATAATATTATCAAATAAAAAACAGTAAAACACGCTAAAGAAATGCGAGACTGAAGAAATATTCATGAACTTAATATTCACTTAACTCTTCGCCATTTAAAACTTTGCGAGTCAACTTTTATCATGAAGGGTATCAATAGAAGCGCAATTTTATTAGCTTTCCATTGATGTATTTCGTTATCTAATAAATTAATTAGAACCATGCATAAATTAGCGTTAAATAAAAAAAATTAATCATCAATCGGGTAATTTTCCCGATTGATGATGTTATTTATTTACTTATATATTTCCTTTTCTGATAAATGAATTAGTACCATGTATAAATTAGCGTTGACTAAATAAATAACCTCATCAATCGGGAAAATTACCCGATTGATGATTTTATTTATTTAGTTAACGCTAATTTATGCATGGTTCTAATTCATTTA
>JACEEZ010003218.1:270000-274029 GCA_016584305.1 Chionoecetes opilio
TTAGCCTGTGACGTGTCAACTCTGGGCCAGCCGCGGACATGAGTGGATGAGCGGGTAAGTTCGTCACCGCTTAGTGAAGAAAGCACGGCCCGTGAAATTGATACTGGGCGTTACTTAGCTAACGGTTTGACTTCTCTCCTTAGGCCTTGGGCAGGATTTTATAGTGACGCCAGTGATTAGAGGCTCATGCCGCCCCCCTGTGTCCTCCGATGCACTCGCAATCGAAGGCAGAGTTAATGAGCAGCATGTGGGTGTTCTTAGGCCACTCGATGGTGCAGAAAATTTTTAGTGGATTTTGGTTCTCATCGGTGATCGAACTCGGGTCACCGAGAACGCCCGGAGACGCTAACCACTCTGCTACCGCCTCCCCAGATATAAATATAATGGACGCAAAAACCACAGGACACCAAACTTCTTAGATAGCTGATTTAGCAAGGGATGAATGTGAAATTTTCAGTTCAGATTTTTCGTAACGGATATTCCAAAAAATGTCATTGTAGAAGAGGGAGACAGTTGAGCGTTATTGAAGAAGAGGGGATAATTATCTGGAAGATTATGTCGAGTAGATAAGTGAAGAAATTGTGTTTCATTGCGACATTGAATAAAACAAGGATTGCTTTGCCCCATTCAGAGATTATAGAAAAATCTGAACTTAGGCGTTCTGTGGCATCTCTCCGTGAATAACTTCATTCCTGTTGAGTTGGACGTCTAATAAACGACATAGAAAAATGTAGGGTAGAATCATCAGCGTAGGAGTGGATAGGGCATAGAGTTAGACTTAGAAGATCATTAATAAATAATAGAGAGTGGGTGATAGGACAGAACCCTGGGGAACACCACTATTGATGGAATTAGGAGAAGAACAATGTCCGTCTACGGTAGCTGCAATATAACGGTTTGAAAAGAAATTTGAGATACAGGTACAGAGAGAAGGATAGAAACCGAAAGAGGGAAATTTGAAAATGTATTATTTGTGACACTCTATCAAAAGCTTTAAGTATATTTAGAAATAGTATAATAGTTAGCGAGTGACATTGAAGTCGAAGCCAGACGGTAGAAATACTGAAGATTCAAGACCGTGGGCACGTGAATAAGTGATGTCGTTGTGTACATATCCGCAACAGTCAGCTTTGGATTAAAAATGAAAATAGAGACAGTAAGAGGGAACAGAAAAGGGACTGCTGTCAGTGCTCACAGACACCGGGTTTCAGTGAGGAATAGAAGATGAGGTTTAGTGGAGGAGAGGTGATACTCCACAGATTGGAAGATCGATCTATCTTCCAATCTAAGAATAAGATTGCTAATAACACGAACAAAGACCGCGAATGTTGCAGAATTTTACATAGAGAAATTGAGATAGTTTATAAGTAGTAAATCTGGCTTAAATTTTCGTATGTTTTGCCTTGAGAATAAGCAAGTCATATACGCTTCTAAGTAAGACTAACAACTTTTGGGGGGGCTAATGAGTCCCCCCCCCCCCCCCGTGGCTACCCGTGACCTGCCTTCAACCCCTTTGTTTATCACTCGCCTCTTTATTCCTAGTTTCCTCCCTTGTTATCTCTCTTGTTTACCTGTCTTTTTGTTTCCTCGATCTTTTTCCAACTTCTCGTTTTTGTTCCTTTGGCTTCCTTCTTTCCTCCCTCTCCTAATCTCTTGCGTCACAATCTTTTCTTTCTTATCATATGATATTCAAGGTTTTCGCGAAATTATTCATCTGGTGTGTATAGTTCTCTCTCTCTCTCTCTCTTCTCTCTCTCTCTCTCTTCTCTCTCTCTCTCTCTCTCTCTCTCTCTTCTCTCTCTCTCTCTCTCTCTCTCTCTCTCTCCTCTCTCTCTCTCTCTCTCTCTCTCTCTCTCTCTCTCTCTCTCTCTCTCTCTCTCTCTCTCTCTCTCTCTCTCTTCCTACCACACCAACATTCCCCCCCTCTCTCTCCCCTACAATAGCCTGCTCTCCTTCCCCTCTCAGCCCCCCCCCCTTCCTTCTAGTAATTAGTGCCTGCCCGGACCAAAACACTCGGCACAGTAACACACTTCAAGGACGCAGCCATCAATTACGACATACAAATTAAGACTAACAAAACGAATCTGTGTGACTCCTCCAAGGTGCATTTGTGCTTCATTTTATTTTCTATATGGATTCCAATTCCTGCACCTCCTCCTCCTCTTCCTCCCTCCTCCTCTTCCTCCCTCCTCCTCTTTTCCTCACATATTTCTGCTACCACTAGTATTAGCACCATTGGCACTACTACTACTACTACTACTACTACTACTACTGCTGCTACTCTACTACTACTACTACTACTACTACTACTGCTGCTACTACTACTACTACTACTACTACTACTACTACTACTACTGCTGCTACTACTACTACTACTACTGGTACTACTACTACTGCTACTACTACTACTACTACTACTATTACTATTACTATTATTACTACTACTACTACTACTGTTGCTGCTGCTGCTACCATTGCTACTATAACGCTGCTGTTTAGGTATTCATGGGTTTATAGTAGTAAAAGTAGTAGTAGTAGTAGTAGTAGTAGTAGTAGTAGTAGTAGTAGTAGTAGTAGTAGTAGTAGTGGTGGTAGAAGTAGCATTAAAAGTTAGAGAAATGGTAGTCACAGTAATAACAGTAACAGTGGCATAACAGTAGTAGTAATAATAGTCACAGAAATAACAGTAGCAGTGGTAGTGGCATAACAGTAGTAGTAATAGCAGACACAGCAGTAACAAGAGCAGTAGCAGCAGCAGCAGTAGCAGCAGTGTATGTGGCGGCAATTGATCCTGTCATCAGCAGAGTCGCCGCATCAACAACATGTCAATTCTGGCTCAAAATATCAAACGGAAGTGATGTAAAGTTAGTTCGCGATAACATTTATTTCTACCCGGAATCAGAATAAAGCCTTTTTTCCCACCATTCTTCAGGCCGAGTGGAAATATGAAGTCACAGTTAAACATTGACTTGCCTCGGTGTTTCTTTATTCATTATTAAGTTTGGGTCATAAATATTTCACACTCCCCATTTTTTTCGCGCTGTCTCTTTCTTCCCTTCGCCTTGATGCTTATTTAAACTTTTTATTTGCTTTGCTATTGATATTTTTTCTTTCATTAAATACAAAAAAAATGTCATCCCCTCGAGAGCTTAAACTTATCTTTTGCCTTCTAAGTATTTGACAAACAAACTCTTTTTAGTCTCTTTTTTATTACAATGCTATGTATATTTTTTTATCTCCATTTATCTTCCTCTGCTTACTCCTGCATAACGATCTTTCTTTCTCTTCTAAAACCTTTTCTTTCTTCCACAATGTTACTTTTACTACCATGAGCTTCTCGCCTCCTCCGCTTCCCGCCCCTCCGCGCCCACACCTCCTCCCGCCCCTCCACGCCCAACACCCTTCCCCCCGCCCTCACGCCCACAACTCTCCTCCACCCCACACCCCTCCCGCCCTCCACGCCCACACCTCCTCCCACCCTCGCCCACACCACCTCCGCCCCTCCACGCCCACACCTCCTCCCGCCCCTCCACGCCCACACCTCCTCCCCCTCCACGCCCACACCTCCTCCCGCCCCTCCACGCCCACACCTCCTCCCGCCCCTCCACGCCCACACCCTCCTCCCGCCCCTCCACGCCCACCCTCCCCGGGCCCCTCCACGCCCAACCTCCCCCGCCCCTCCACGCCACACCTCCTCCCCCTCCCCGCCCCCTCCTCCCCCCCTCCACGCCCACACCTCCTCCCGCCCCTCCACGCCCACACACTCCTCCCGCCCCGTCCCATTTTCGACTCCGTCATCCAACTGAAACCATTCATAACCAATTTCCTGTTACCGGACGGAGAGAGAGAGAGAGGAGAGAGAGGGGAGAGAGAGAAGAGATGAGAGGAGAGAGGAAGAGAGAGAGAGAGAGAGAGAGGAGAGAGAGAGAATAAACGAGATAGAGAGATGAGAGAACAAGTGTTCCCGATGAGAATAGAAAAGAAAAAGTAGAGGATAGAATTTGGAAAATGGAGAGAGGCGGGGAAAGA
>JACEEZ010003219.1:0-7500 GCA_016584305.1 Chionoecetes opilio
TCCACCCAGCTATTCTCCTTCTCACCTCCTCAACACGCTCGCTTATTTAACGGGACCACATTTACTCCACAGAAAATGCTTTAGGGGTGACTAAGGGTAACACTCTATAGAAAATGCTTTAGGGATGACTAAGGGTAACAGTGTGTGTGTGTGTGTGTGTGTGTGTATGTGTGTGTATGTGTGTGTGTGTGTGTGTGTCAGATTATGGTCAGATTGCAAATGCCAGAGGATCGGCTGGAGGTCATAATTTTGGATTCAAGGATCATCTAAGAGAATTTTTGAGGAATGAGTTATCCAACCTGATAACTTTAACGAGCTACCTGATATTAGATCTCCAAGAAGCTCCACCTTACCTCGAGGAATAACACACATTGAAGAATAAGGCCAAGAGAAGAGAGGAAAAGCGCGCACCTTGTCACCAGCGCGCCCCCGGAGTAATACTGACTAAGCATTCATATTAGTACCCATGCCATCTTTGCAAAATAATATCAATCAATCATTGGGGGCATACGCCGGGGGGCGCGTCGCCTCGCCCACCCTACGACGCCACTCTCGGGGGTCACCACGCGCGAGTCCCCATGCAGGCTCCCTTCCAATACCAAGCAACTCTCGACAGGAAACATCAACTTACCCCAGCCACGAACCTTGTGGGCGCCTCCTTGGCCTCCTCCACGCCGGATTGTCTCTTACAGTTACAACCCGGTAGGAAGGATCGGTTACAAGGTAGCATGCCACATGCCCATATAGCCGGAGCTGGCGCTGACGATGATGCAGGTAATAGGCCTCGATTCAGTCTCACGGTGCAATCACTGATTTGACACATAATCATCCCAGCAATACCCCATGATTTTGCGAAAACACTTATTACCAAAAAGATCGATTTGCCTTTTCAAGTCGCTATTTAGTGTCCATGTCTCACATCCATAGAGTAAGACAGGGATCACAAACGACTTGAAGATCCGAATCCTTGTCCTCCTGCACAGGTACCGACAACGCCAAATATTCGCAATAACACCGGTTTCAGGGCCCATTTAGCCGATTCATGCCCATGATATTCATGCTCATTTAGCCAAAGCTGGTGCTGACGATGATGCAGGTAATAGGCCTCGATTCAGTCTCACGGTGCAATCACTGATTTGGCACATAATCATCCCAGCAATACCCCATGATTTTGCAAAAACACTTATTACCAAAGGGATTGATTCGCCTTTTCAAGTCGCTATTTAGTGTCCATGTCTCACATCCATATAGTAAGACAGGGATCACAAGCGACTTGAAGATCTGGATCCTTTTCCTTCTGCACAGGTACCGACAACGCCAAATATTCGTAATAACACCGTGGGCTATGCCAATCCGCCGTAAAACTTCTTGACGTGACCCGCCGTCATTCTGGACTGCGCTACCTATGTATGTGAAACTTTCCAAGATCTCAATGTCTTCACCGCACGCATGAAACAGACTGTACTGTTTCATCTAGTAAGCCTCCAAACGCCTGGGACCTTGGTCTTGAGCCAGAGAGACCTCAAGTCCCCAAAGGCTTTGCCTCCTCGTGCAACGCCTCGAGAGACCATCACCAGGACTCCAGCGGCTTAGCAAAAGATTACTTCATCATCG
This sequence comes from Chionoecetes opilio, assembly GCA_016584305.1. Lineage (NCBI taxonomy): Eukaryota > Metazoa > Arthropoda > Malacostraca > Decapoda > Majidae > Chionoecetes > Chionoecetes opilio. The sequence continues at coordinate 1,615 of JACEEZ010003219.1, forward strand.
GCAAAAACAAGATCACAGTGATCTGGTAATGCCGAGGGAGCTCCCAATCACTTTGATCTAACTTTGCCCAGTACCCAGTCCGTACAGGGTTGAACAGTGATGGGGCAAGGACGACCCTTGCCGCACTATGTATTCACAGAGTTAAAAAAGGTGGATACATCTCCTCCCCTACACTTCACAGCACTCTCAGTCCCAGCAGAGTACAGGGGACCAGTCATCAGACCAATATCTTGCAGGAAGAGTCCGGCGAAGTCGCAAGAAAGATCCCAGGAGTGACTCACCGATTCACTGAGTCAAACGCTTCTTGAGAATCAACATAGGCGCAAGCATCCCTTTGTCGAAAACTCACTGCACTAGGAGGTTGTGAAACTTAGTGATCGAGAGGCCTGCGCTACGCTGGGTGAAAAAGATTATGGATGAATACACACGCACACATACACACAGGAACGCACACCCCACAATATATATATATAGATATATATACATATATATATAAATTAATTATGTATATATATGTTAGATATATTATATATATATAGTATATATATTAGGAATTATAATAGTTATACTAGGGCCGCAAAGCCGCCCTATGGGCGGGACTTTTTTTGTATAGCTACTGTAGTGAGGGCTATTGGGGCGTTCGGACCAACACCTGGTGTTGGCCGGATCCCCCAACACGCAGGCCCCACAAACACAGACTCTCCAGATAGCCCCTTCTAACTTCCCGAAATCATGGAGTATAGAAACGGATGTATTCCCCCCACCCATTTCACTCACCCATTACCCATCACCCCCCTAACGCCAGTTCACTCACCATTTACCCATCAACCACACACCCATTAACTACCCCATTACCATCAACCCCCCACCTATTCCATCAACCCATCACCCCCAACCAGCACCCCCCACCCATTTCACTCACCCATCACCCATCACCACACACACATTCACTCACACATTAACTTCACCACCCCCACCAATTCCCTCGCCCATCACCCATCACCCAAACCCAACAACACCTATTACCCATCACCCCAACCATTCACTCACCCATACCCACACCACACACCATTCACTCACCCATACTCATCACCCCCCCACCAAGTCCCTTCGCCCACTCACCATCACCCCCCCAACCCATCCCCCCACCATCACTCACCCATCACCCACCCCATTACCCCATCACCCCACACCCATTACCCATCACCCCACCCATTCACTCAACCATTACCCCCTCACCCTAATCAAGGTTTCCCTCAATTCTCGCAACCCACCTTTTTGTCACAATTCCGCTAATAGGCTACTATGAATAAAAAATAAAAAAAGGTGATCGGATCATCATAAGTGGGCTTAATAAAGGTGCCTCTCATCGCGACCCTGGTTCCAAAACTGTGCCATTCTAATGGATTGGGGCACGGGGCGGGCGGCCCACCTATCCGGACACACACACACACACAGACACACAGACAGGACACACTTTCGTTTATATTTATTATAGATTACAATATATATATATTATATATATACATATACATATACATATATATATATATTATATATATATAATATATTATATATATATATATATATATATATTTTATATATATTATACATATATATTATATATATATATATACATACATATATATATATATATATATATATATACATACATATATATATAATACTAGCCGCAAAGCCGCCCCCCCCTCCGGGCGGACTTTTTGGCTAGCTCCTGCGGAGGGCTATTGGTGGTGGGCCTTCGGCCCACCAAACACGGACTCTCCAGATTAGCCCCTTATAACTTTCCTGAAATCATGGATGTAGAAATGTATGTTTTCTATTCCCCCCACCCATTCACTCACCCCTTACCCATCACCCCCACCCATTCCCTCACCCATACCCATCCCCCCCACCCAATTCACTCACCATTACCCAATCACCAACACCCATTCACTCACCCATTACCCATCACCCCCCACCTATTCCTCAACCAATCACCCATCACCCCCAACCCATCACCCCCAACCCATCACCCCCCACCCATTCACTCACCATCACCCCACACCATTACCCATCACCCCACCCATTCACTCCCCATTACCCATACCCTACATCAAGGTTTCCTCAATTTCTGGCAACCCACTTTTTTTTTCACCAATTCGCGCTAATTAGGCTCGTTAAAAAAAAAAAAAAAAAAGTGATCGGATCATCTCATAATGGGCTTAAACCTTCCATGGTCAACCCCCGGTTCCAAAAAATGTGCCATATGCAGGTGACCTGGCGCCACGGGCGGGCGGAAACCTCTTACCAGACACACACACACACAACACACACACACACAGACAGAAGACAGACAGACAGACACACTTCGCTGATATTTACCATAACCATCACCCCCCACCGTATTCCCTCACCCATCACCCATTCACCCGAACCCATCAACCACACCCATTCACCTCACCCATCACCCCACATCCCATTACCCATCACCCCACCCATTCACTCACCATTACCATCACCCACTACATTCAAGGTTTCCTCAATTCTCGCAACCCACTTTTTTTCACAATTATCGCTAATAGGCTGCTAAATAAACAAAGAAGAACAAAACTGTGATCGAATCATATCATATAAGTGGGCTTATAAAAAAAACTTTCCCCTGGTCAACCGGTGTTCCAAAAATGTGCCATATGAGGTGATTGCGCCAGGGGGGCGGAACACTATACCCATACCACACACACACACAACCACAACAAACACACACACAACACACACACCACACAGACAGACACAAACTTGTTCGCTTATATTATATAGATATATAATATACATACATAGATAATATCATATATTATATATTTTATAGCCGCAAAAAGCCGCCCTCCGGGCGGACTTTTTGGTAGCTCCTGCGGAGGGCTGTATTATGTGGTGGGCCTTTGGCCCACCACCTGGTGTTTGGTGGGCCGAAAAGGCCCACCCAAACACGACCTCTCCAGATAACCCCTTCTAACTTTCCGAAAATTCACGATGTAGAAATGTAGTATTCCCCTCCACCCATTCACTCTCCCATACCCATCACCCCCCACCCAATTACTCACCCATTACACATCCACACCCCACCCATTCACTCACCCATTACCCATCACCCCACTTATTCCCTCACCCACACCCATCATCCCCAACCCATCACCCCCCACCCATCACTCACCCCCCATCAACCCCCACACCCATTTACCATACCCCACCCATTCACTCACCCATACCCATCACCCTACATCAAGGTTTCCTTCAATTCTGGCAACCCAATTTTCTTTTTTTCACAATTATCGCTATAATAGGGCTGTTAAAAAAAAGGAAAAAAAAAAAGGGATCGGATCATCTCATAATTGGGCTGTAAAACCTTATATACCTGGTCAACCCTGTTACAAAAATGTGCCATATGAGGTGATTGCGCCACGGCGGGGCCGGAAAACCTTATACAGACACACACACACACACACACCAGACGGACACACTCGCTTAATTTCACATTACCCATCACCCCCACATTATTCCCTCACCATCACCCATCTACCCCAACCCATCACCCCCCACACATTACTCACCCATCACCCCACACCCATTACCCAAACCCCACCCATTCACACCCATTACCCATCACCCTACATCAAGGTTTCCTCAATTCTCGCAACCCACTTTTTTTTTTTCCACAATTATCGCTAATAGGCTGCTAAAAAAAATAAATAAAATAAAAAATGATCGTATCATCTCATAATTGGTCTTAAAACCTTCCCTCTGGTCAGCCTGGTCCAAAAAATGTGCCATAAGAGTTGATTGCGCCACGGGGGGCGGAACCTATACCAGACACACACACACAACACACACACACACAGACAGACAGGACAGACAGAGAAGACACACTTTTGCTTATATTATTATAGATACCCATCTCACGCCACCTATTCCCTCACCCATCACCATCACCCCCAAAAAACCATCACCCCCACCCATTCACTCACCCATCAACCACACCCATTACCCATCACCCCAACCCATTCACTCAACCCATTACCATCACCCTACATCAAAGGCTTCCTCACTCCGAAACTACTTTTTTTTCACAATTCTCGCTAAGAGGCTCTGCTAAAAAAAAGAAGAAAAAAAAGTGATCAGATAATCTCATAAGTTGGCTTATGACCTTCCCACTGGTCAACCTGATTCAAAAAATGTGCATATGAGGTGTTTGCGCCATGGGCGGGCGGAACCATACCACACACACACACACAACAACACACACACACACCGACAGACACACTTCGCTTTTATTAATATAGAAGATATATATATATATATATATAGATATATAGATATATATAAATATATAGTTACTATATAGATAATATATAGATATATATAGATATAGATATATATCTATATATATATAGATAGTATATATAAATAGATATATATACTGGATATATAGTAGACATATGTAAATAATATAAATAATATATATATATTATATATATTAATATATATATATATATATTATATATATATTATCTATATAAATATAATATATTATATAAATATATAGATCATAATATTAATAATAATATATATATAATAATATATATATATATATATAATATATTCTATATATATATATATATATTTATATATATATATATATAATTATATATATATATAATATATATCATATTATATATACATTTATATATATATATATATATATTATATATATATATAACTTATATATATATATATATACATATAAATTATATTATATATATATATCTATATATCTAATATATATGTATAAATATATATCTGTATATATAATATTATATACTAGATATAATATATATATATATATATATATATATATATATATATATATATCTATATATATCATATATCTAGATAATATATATCTGTATTATATATATATATATAATATATATTATATATATATATATATATATTATGTTATTATATATATATATATATCTATCGATATATATATAGTATATATATATATAGATATATATTATATATATAGATTATATATATACTATTATATATATATATATATATATATATATATATATATATATAATATATCTTTACATTTATTATATATAATATATATATATAATATAATTGATAAATTATATATATATAGTATATATATATATACATATAAATTTATATTATATATATATTATATATATATATATATATATATAGTATGTATAAATATATATATTTATATATATATTAATATATATATATATATATATATCTATATCATATATATATCTATATATCTTAGCTATATCTTATATATATGTATATATATATTATATATATATATATATATATAATAATGTTTATATATATTATATACTATATCTATCTATATATATATATATTATACTAATATATATATATATATATATATATATATTTTAATATTATTATATATATATATATATATATATTATAATATATATATATCTATAGTGTGATTTTCTTTTTTTATACATCAGGAGTTTTTTCAGGGTGACAGAGACACCATCAAACTTGGGGTTGTTTATGCGCACGTTTCCGCAAGGTCCACTGGCCAGATGATGCCAAGTGCCTTGCGAAACGTTTGCCGCATAAAACAACCCCAGTTTGATGAGTGTCTCGTCACCCTGAAAAAAACATCATCTATATTTATACTATATTATATTATATATATAGTTAAGTAATTATGATATAATATATATAAATATATATGATATAATAATATATATATATCCATAGAATATATATATATATATATAAATTGATATATAATATATATATAATATATAT
>JACEEZ010003219.1:15000-20000 GCA_016584305.1 Chionoecetes opilio
ATGAGTAATGGGGTAAGTGTAATGGGTTGTGTGGGTGGTAAGGATGAGTGAATGGGTGGGGCGGCGGGGGTGAGGGTATATGGGTGAGTGAATGGGTGGGGCGGAATTACATACGTTTCTACATCCATGATTCGGGAAGTTAGAAAGGGGGGGAATTCGATGTTTGGGCCGTTCCCGTCGGCTAGTCTGGAGAGGCTGTGTTTGGTGGGCCTGCGGATGTTGGGGCCGGCCAAAAACACAGGTGGTTGGGCCGAAGCCCACCAATAGCCCCCTCCACAGTAGGCTAGACAAAAAGTCCGCCCAGAGGGCGGTATTGCGGCTAGTATACTATTATATATATATATATCATATATATATATATTATATATATATTATCATTATATATATATATATATATAATATATATATATATATATATTATATATGTGTGTGTGTGTGTGTGCGATGTCTGTGTGCGTGTGTATTCATCCATAATATTGTTCACGCGAGCGTCTCTCGATCACAAGTTTCACCCTCCTAGTGCGAGTTTGAGAGCTCATTATTACCAATCTATGGGTAATGCTGGGGGCCTTACATACCACACAACACATCACCTTGCTCAAGGAGCGGGACAGTAGTAACCGTAAATAGTAAAAGAGAGCAGTAAATTGTCAGTGAAAAAATCCCCGTAAGCGTGAGGATTGGAACCGGCTACACATAATGGAAGGCCCCAGCCGCTACAATGGACCATCGGGACGGGGGGTAATTGTGTGTGTGATAGGGAGAGTTACAGATTAATCTAACCAGCCCATATAACAAAATCACATTTATTATGTTAAGCATAAACTTATCCACCTCTGCTCATGTCCTCCCCCCATCTGTCTCTTCTCACTTCCACGTTCATCTTCGGCCTTCTCCTCCAACTGTCTCCTTTCGCTTATGGAGGGTCACGTGGCATTGGATTATAATATATATATGACTCGTATGATTAAAGGAAGAAAGTAATTAGTAAGCTTAAAGTGGTTGATCTAGAAAACTTCCTTCGCCTCCTGCCTCCCGAGGTTACCTTGGACATGTATATAAATGGCTCGCCTCGCTACACAGAGCCAACACAGTCATCCAGTGATTCCTTTGTTACGCAAGCACCAACGATGTAATATACGATAGTTGCTGATGCTGCTGTACTATTTTCACCAAGTCTTCGTCTATCTGTCGTTTCTGCCAACTTCTCTCTCATTCTCTCTTTTCTCTGTTTTTCTCTCTTTTTCTCTCTGTCATTAGTATATAGATATATATATATATATAGTATATATAATATATATATATATAGATATATAATATAGTATATATATAATATATATAATACTAACTGTGTGTGTGGGTGTGTGTGTGTGGTATTGTGTAGTGTGTGTGTCTGGTGTGTTATTTCACCCATGTCTTGTCCACGCCAGCTGGCTCGCGATCGCCAGTTTTCACCTCTCAGTGCGAGCTTGGAGCTCCATTAGTACCGATCTTTGGGCAATGCTGGGGACCTTCACACACCACACACCCCATCCCCTTGCTCACCAAGGGGACAGTACCAACTGGCCGAATTTGTCAGTGAAAAATCCCCGGGAGCGCGAGTATTCGAACCGCCTACCACAGATAGGAGGCGATATAAATATTTTATACATATATATATATATATATCTATAGATAGTATGTAGAGAAATAAAATGCCACTCTTAATTATGCATATCAAAATTTTTATCATGATCAGTTACTCACGATACAGGTTTGGTGATTACTGCTGACTTTTCAATTTACTAATTCACGGATTTTCTGTATTTTACCTTCTGTTTTGATGGGAATGAAGGAAAACAATACGAGCTACTTGGTTAAATGTTCGTCCTTAAGAGAAGATCTTAAAATATTTGTAGGCTAGGTGCATTTTTCATAGCAATGTTTACATAAATGTTTCCAAATTGCTTTTTTACCATTTATGTGCATGCCTATGTAGTCCGGGATATTTAGCTTTCAGCTAGTTTAGAAAAATTTGGCGATATATTTTTTTTCAATTCATTGTTACACTCAAAAGAACCATCTCTTTTTGTAGAACAAATACTGAAGTCATTGTCTTTGGCATGGACATGGAAGCATACATTCCATACACTTTTTCGTCCTGAAAGCCTAAACCCTTTGGGTTTAATAAGTTGCCCGTTCTCGTGCTGTTTTTTCCCCCAATGTATAGAGACGTCTCACAGAGGATAAACGTAGCCATATTATAAAACACTCATATACCTCATATTTTGTGTCCGTAATCATGTCATCAAATTTATTCTTCAACTTACAATAACTTTATTAAGAGATAGTGTCAAAATTCTTTCTAATTTTCCAACTCGTGACTTTGGCACCAAAACAAAAAACATCTCTAACAAAATTTTCTTAGTTTAATCTTTCATTCCTATGCTTCAACCAGATGGCTCGAGGCGCTCTCTGTTCTTTATCTATTTCTAATGCTAAAAACAAACACGCTCAAAATTTGCTCCTTATTCCACATAGATGATGACGGGAAATACTATCTCATTTCATTGCATTTCATGTCTGAATGATGAAACTAGCTTCTTATCCTCCCCCCCTCCTTAAAATATATCATGCCTGTTATAAGATTCTTCAAAATTGGTGTTTCTTATACCCTCTCTGGCCTTGATCCTCGGAAGGTTTACGGTCCTGTGGAAGGACCTTCAGTTTAAGAACTGAGCTTTTGCTTTTACCCGCACTGATCAAAAATTTTCCGATGTCGTCTATCTACTTACACTTTCCTTCTTGCTGGAAGTTTGCACACATTCACTAACTGTTCCTAAAAATGGTGACCATTTTAATCCATCGACAGTACCTCTTATAGGTTGACTTTCATGCTTTTTCAACGGCTTTTGAACTTTCTTAAAAAAAAAAAAAAAAAAACCAAATTTAATAAGAAAAAATTCTTAACCATCGATCTGCTCACAATCTTCGATCTGATGCCAGTAGGTTTCTAGAAAAGGGATCCACTACTGTTATTATAACTTTTCTAACATAATTCGTAGTTCATCCTCATTATGGGGGTTTCGTGAAAGTTTGCTGTTGGCCTTGACATATCAAAGCTTTTTGATAGGAACTCTGGCACAAGTCTTTAATTTTCGAATTTTTTTTCTTTCAGTTTTTATCCTTTTTTTCTGCTCCTCATCTCAAGTTTCCTTTCTAACAGTTTTATTGCAGCTACTGTAGATGGTATGTTTTTCTCGTAAGGGTCTATTCAAACTATGAGTTCTTCAGGGAGTTCTTTTTTCTATCACCCATTTCTTTCTTTTAAATAAAATAAATGGCCCTATCCATCTCTCGATATGACATGCGCTGCATTATTCCACACGTCGTTATTACGGTGGATCACGGAGGGATGCTACACAGCGCCATAAATTCAGATTTTTCGTAAAACTGAATCGGGCAAAGCACAACCTTAGGTTGTGTGTTTATGCCTCAAAAACCCAATTTTTAGTTATCTTTCGACATAACCTCTGAGGACAACTATCTCCTTTCTTCAATGACACCAACTGTATCCTTTTTCAATAACGAACATTGTTGAGCTATTCCTATACTAAACCTCGGTTGAGGTATCCTATTTCTCACTCTACTTCTCAAGAGTTAGGTGCATTGTGGCGTCTGCATCCATTTATTCCTCCTTTCCGACTGTTTTGCGATGTACAGAGGCTTATCCGTATATAGATGCCTCTCAGGACGGATGCCAGTCCCTATAAAGAAGAACTGTAAAAGCGAAGCAGAAAAGGGGGATGGTCAATTTGTTCAAGAGGTGTCTTGTCATCATTTTAAAAAGATTGAAGTCTAGGTTAAGTGGGGAAAATAGAACAGGATAAAGTTCCAAAATTTATAGTAAAGGCATGCATAATCAAGCTCCGAAAAAGCAGTGAGCATGAAAATAACGATTAGAGAAAGATAGCCAGAGAAGCAATATTGCGGTTGTTGAATAAGATTGAAGACAATCAGTCAGAGGAGAGGAGTTGACGAGACGAAAGCTTTTTCTCAACCCTGTTTAAGGGAGCTGCTATGATTGGAATCCCCCAAAAAATGTGAGATACTCCATACATGGGCGAATAAGGGCCTGTACAGAGCAAGAACTCCGGGCCAGGGAGGGGATAGGGATATAAAAATGGACGCAGAGCCACATAAAAAAAAAACCTAACTCTTAAAGAAGCTGTTTTAGCCAAGAGATTGATATGTGAGCATATCCAGTTCAGATTTGTTGTAATGATAGTAGAAAAATGGTTGCATCGTAGAAGAGAGAGACAGTTGAGTGTCATTGAAGAAAAAAAAGGGATATTCTATCTGAGAGTGTTTTGTCGCAGTAGATAGGTGAAAAAATTGGGGTTTTTGAGGCATTTTGACACAAAATAAGGTTGCTTTGACCCAATCAGAAATTATAGAAATATCAGAATTAGGCTGCTCTGGGTCCATCTCTCCGTGAATCATTAGTTCCTGTTGAGTTGGAGTTTAGATGGAGACGACGTGTTGAAAAATGCAGGGTTAGAATCTATCAGCGTAGGAGTAGGGAGATAGGGGTTGGATGTTAGAAGGTCTCTAATAAATAATAGAAAGAGCGTGGGTGATGGGACAGAAATTGAGGAACACAACCACTAGTGATGACCTTAGGAGAAGAACAAAGACCGTTCTACAGTAGCTGAAAAGAGTATGGTTGGAACGGAGAAGGAAAGAGAGGACTTAGTGCAGAGAGAGGATTGTAGAAACTGAATGAGGGGGCTACGTTGCAAATTAAAGAATTGTGTCACCACTCTATCAAAAGCTATAAATATGTAGCCTATAGGACAACAGCAAAGTTTTCACCAAAACCCTTAAAGGAGGATGACCAAGATTCAGTTATGAAAATCTAGAAAGATCGTATAGTGTATATCGCCTTTTACGGAAACCGTACAACGATCAGATTAAGAATGTAAGCAAATAGTGCTAAAAATCGTCTTATTTAAGTACAT
>JACEEZ010003219.1:22500-35000 GCA_016584305.1 Chionoecetes opilio
TTTCGGCGTCTTACAAAATATTGAAAAAACAATCGGTAAATTAATATATGTTGAAAGTACTGGGTTATATATATGGTGGCTGTCACGCCTAACTTTAATGCGGAATTACCATGTATAGATTGGACCAACGTTGTAGTTGACGTAAGTGGTATTAACATGTATAAAATCGCCCCAGAAGCATGTATGTAAAGTTTTAGTATTTTATGATCCTTTGTAGACAAAATAGCTACATGAACACATTGAGAAATGTCGTTTAATGAACACCTAATTCTATCAAATTAGGGGCTAGGCGTTAACAATTTTCGGGTAACACTTAATTAAATTATCAAGCCAATGTTGGTCATTGGCTATGTAGAGAAAAAGTTATAATATATTAACAGTATATACTATATGCCTAATGTAATTGATATGTACATTATTGACATATTAGATAGTGTATACTTCCAATTATGAAGATTTTCTTTTTTTTTATATGTTGAAGTGCCGGCACAAGTTAAACCAAAATCAATAATTATGGTAAACAGAAAACTAGGATTTTCAGTGTATTTTTGAGGATATTTGTCCCATATTAACAACAATTAAACACTTTATTTGCATTGGAAGTGTTCCCTTGTGGTTCAGTTTGATACTCAGAAAAATATGACCAATTGCGAGTTATAACTAAAGGAATAGTGTGGATATTTTATTTTATTCTTTTTAGGTACGTCGGAAATATAGATTGATCGAAATCATTAAATGTGTCAACAAATATATGACCAGCACTATTTCCACAGGAGTGCCACCAAGCTGTTTTCTTTTGATAGCACTAGGGTCCCTTGAAGCAACCTAGCATTAGTGGTTTGCTTTCATACACTAAAAATTCTACACGGGATCATATGTACTTCCTTGGGACAAATAATAAGTAGGCCTACGGGCTACTCATTTACATAATATGAGCAAAGGTCAGTTAGGACAGATTCCAATGTAGTAGAGCGTCCGGATAAATATTTACATGCAATCATTAAAATACAACACAACCAATGAGCTAGTAGGGTAGTGTACCCCAATGATTTTTAGTTCACTGGGTTCACTCTTTTGCATCTTACTTATACAAAATATAACTAAAGCTACTAGTGGATTGATTAAAAAATATTCAATTTTGTAGCCTAAATTTATAACATAGACACTGGCTTATGTTATGCTAGTTTGGTGAGTAGATATTGCACTCTTTGCTTCTTGTCCAGGCTGTCCTGAAATCTTTGACTAATGGAGTAATAGGACAGTCGAAGACAGTGCGTGGAGGTGTTCACGGGTCATACAGGCAGCGGAGCTGTGTTGCTGTCACGAAGCTATGAGTTGACGGAACAGAGACTCGCAGCAGTAAGTGGGAGCCAAACATGGTGAGCATTTGCATTCTGCCATAATCGTGAAAGCGTAGGAAACTTATCAGGGGATCCCTTCCTCTGACCAAGAATAGGTTTCTGGTGCCCACAATCACAGAGTACGTTTCTTCTCAACGCTACAATTATTCTTGGAAGTCAAATTAGTTGTCCCAGTTGGTTTTGCAGCATTCATCTACCCATTATGTAGGTGGTTGTTTTTGCATTCGACTGAGAATTCTGTGATGTCTGTAACTAAAAATGGGTTTTGATACTTATGAGCAGCACAGGATACATCGTTTTCCGAGAACAAAGTCATCAAAGAGTCCTGAAGTTGTTGATCAGCTTCTCAATAAATGAGACATATTATATCTGTGTCCGTCTTTACGTTGCTTCCAAAAGTCTGGGAAAGTGGAGAAGTGTTGTAGATAGTTGGCTACTGAGATATCGTTCATGAATAAGTCTTACCCAATTTCTTCTGGAAAGATCCGAAACTGCTGATATCAAGTTGAAAGACTGGTGTGGTTGTCCCCTTGCAGTTGACACTTGAGATCGTTCAGACGTTGGACATTAGGTCTGCCAAAAATCCAACAATTCCATTTCTGTTCATCCAAAAATTCAGAAAATTGCCATGCCTTCAAAATGTTTGATCCTTGAGGAAAGTCTGTAACTCATTTCCTAATTGGCCCCAAATCGCTCAAAACTCCTTCCCTTACCTTAGGCCATCTCATATTGTTGTGCACATAGTAAATGCGTCAGATAGCTTGCATTTGACCCGGTAAGAAAGATTTCGGAGTAGACGATGTTGTCGTGCTGACCGTTTTGATTGATTGATTGATTGAGTTTTATTGCCAAAATGTTACAAGGTTAACATAATTTCAGTACATATTTACAAAATAGTTAGTTGGTTATTAGTACTGTTCGGATGCTACGCTGACACTCCCTGCGGACAGAACTAATAAATATTTACAGCTATGAAAATATATCGATGGGGCCGGCAAGAGACAATGATATTATCAAGGGCGGCGCTTGTGTAGAGAGTGCCTTGGTATGGCGAAAGGAGCCTGCAGGGAGCTCGCGCCCTTCGTGGTGACTCCCGGCGGAGTGTAGTGCGTTCGTAGGGTTGGGGTCGAGGCGACCGCGTCCCCCCGCGTAGCGATCCCAATGAGTGATTGTTTGGCAATATATTAACAAAATTATATCTCTAAATTCCTTAGTATGATATATCACTAAGCACTAATACATTTTCCCCATACACTAGCATAACAAATCACAAAATACGACAATACTTATTACACAAATATATTACAATATATTATTCCCTGCTATTTTGATTTGAAAATTATATAAATATCTTTTTTTTAAGCTTTAACTCTTGAATTGTATTGACATTTAGTAAGATGCCTTCAAATCATACGGTATTGCCCATTCCAAAATTGTGGCCTAACCACAGTGTAGAGAAACATGTATATAGTGTTAGTACGTGCTTGTGGAAAAATCAGAGCAATACTATTCCACCTTGTACCTGGACCATGTGGGTGGAAAACTGCTAAATGTATTTACTGTTTTGATCACTGTTTATTTATATCATTAAAACATAGTTAGTAACAAAAAGTATTCCTAAACAGAGATAAAAATTTTTGCAGCCTCTAAATCATATTAACGTAACATATCAGTTATTAAGATATGCATATTTACCTACCTAAAACAAATGTTTGAGAAGTTTCTTTGTTGAAACATCAATAAAATCTTTATGATTGTAGGCCTAAGTTACATCATAGTAGTATAGATACACAATTATATAATCGTCAATGGTGTAGCAAACGAGAGATAATGAAAATATTCTGCTAATGCCTTTAATCGTTAGGTTGAGGGTGCGAATTGTATATGATTCCACACATTTTTGATAAATGTAAGCCCACACGAGAGCTGAATAGGATTTATTGCCAGTCAAATTTTCGTCACATCTATAACACCACAATAATTTTGTACCTAGAATGATCGTTGATAGTTCACATCCCTCTCAAGAATATTGTATTCTCTAAGTTATTAGTAAAGAACGATCTTTGAAATAATATATAATTAGTCCTTTTTTAGTAACAGCCTAATTTGTTGCCAAAACCCATCCCACGTAATTTTCACAGTTCTCAGGTATTAAATCCTTGACATGAGCATATCTGTCAACTGTTTTGGCTGTGTGAGAGAGATTGGTGTCATCCTGCAAATAATAAAACATAACTTGAATCTATGTCACTCATGTGCGTAGCCTAACTATCATTAATGTAAACGCATAAATACAATTAAAGGCCCCAAAATTGATCCTTGTGCCACTCCCCTGTCAATGTTTTTTCAGTGTAGATTGATTGTTATTGACAGTAGACAGCCTGTTTTCTACTCAGACATACATAAACGTAGAAAACAGTATTATAGTGTTTATTCCTTCTGATACCAAATGCATCATATAGTTTATACCAATAATATTGTCTATGATTAAGAGAGTCAAAAGCTTACCTTCAAATCAAGAAATATTGCCAACCTCTATGGTGACAAGTAAATCATTGAACTTATTTTACCAGACTCGTATGCCACTCGGTCAGTTGTGAACTGTAATATATGCTTTTTCAGTGTCTTATTTTACGGAAACCCAATTGGCTCCATGAGAACAAATTATGAATTTTCTAAAAACAAGAGGGAAGTCTTGTAGTATTGCTTTCATAATACTTTGCTTATTGAAGCAGAATAGAATTGGCTCTGTAATTATTTGTACAGTCTTCTTTTGCACCGGAATTTCTATGGTATTAGGAATACTCTTTTTAGCTACCTTTTAATTTTGTTGGGAAAATAACCTTGTTTTAAAGCACAGATTAATGACATGAGTGAGTGCAAATCAACATACTTGTGCAAGTGTGACGGAGAAATGTCTTGCTCGCGGTTCACGAATATCATCATCATAACCCCGTAGCGTGAGTCTTTTAAGGTCTTATGTAATGTTTTTGAACTTCAGCCAGGAGTGGCCTGGATACACGATATAGAGAAAATACTGTGAGTTTATTAAAGAGATGTGTTCTATTGGAGTTACGTGTTCTCATTATCATGGGTTGAGATGTAAGTTTCAGATTTTTTTAAGAAATGGTATTGTAAGACTGTTGTCTGCATTTTCACTGTTGTTTTTTTAGCTTTATATCCATAGTGGTGCTATTGCAGTTTGTTCATGTTAAGTACAGTTATTATATTATGTTGTTAAGTAGACTTGACATATCCTTGCGAATGTTTACGTTGATTTGATAATAATTTATGTTTTTGCCTCACGCAAGAGTGATACTTAATTTTGGTTTTATTTTTTAAAATCTATTTGGTCTCATAAGTTGTAAGGGCCATTGTAGACGTTAACCTTTCCAGTATGTCGCTTTGGCTTGTATACTATTTTGTTTAAGCCAATAGTCGATGTGAGGATTTCTGATTATATTATTAGTAATCTTAATCTTCTTAGTGGAAAATTAATTGAAAAAATTTCATGGTGTATAAGTTATAATAGCATTTTCAAAAGCGCTCAGCTGGTTCATTTATATCTATATAATCTCGCGTTCCCAATTCGTATCTGCTATTTCCACTTTGAATAAGTATAATGTTTAATTCAGGAAAAGCTTCTTTTGTTAATAAATATGGTGATCTTGGATATTAAGTTTCTTAATTGAGAGATCAAAATTGAAAATGGCCTGTAAATCTGTGCTTTACAGCGATAAAATTTTCATATCATTCTGTGAATTGTGGGAAGTCCAAATAAGACTAATTAAAGTTAGCATATTTTTCATGTCTACTCTTGTTGGTTTGGTTGCAAGTGGATAAGCATCCATGACCTTTTGAGTACTTATATCATAAAATCCTGTGACACCTTGATCATTTTTTTGGATGTAAATGTAGAAATTCCAGTCTCCAAACAAAATATTAGTGTCAGAAGTGTTGGTTTCCCCTCCAAAGAAATCAAATAAGAATTCATGAGCCATCAAAGAAATGCCGGTATGCTGCTTTAGGGAGGGTATTAATACAGAAGCTAAGGTAAGTAGTCGGTCCTCTTAGTCACTAGTTATTAGTTCTGCAATATCTACATTCAAAATGTGGGCTCCCGATCATACAACCATTCAGATGAAGACACATGATATTATAGATATTTGACACTACATTGTCATACATCCCCCACCATTTCTTCTCTATTCATAGTTATGCAATATTGTATCTGCACATATTATACAATGATGCAATATAATTAATATAGTTTGCTGTCAGAAAAACCTATAGCATCAAACTGTTATATTCATATCGCATTCACAAACATTTAGTCTAATAACATGATTGCACAATTGTTAGGGAGACTTTTCGAATTATTCCATACTTAAGACTGAGAATAGTATTAACATTTTTCGAGCTTTTATTTTAAGATACTTCAATATCACATAGGTGCGATCAATATTTTGATACAGATGAGTTAAATGGGGTGAAGTTAGTCAAAAGGGTTATTTCTATCTATTCACATGATCATCCTGTTGTAAACTAAGTGGGTGAGCATCATCGTTATCAAGAACGGTGTGTGGACAGGAAACTTTAAGTTTAACTTGTGTCATGGTAATAAGTCTCCATAATTCATATATCAACTACATGAAACGGAAGGTAGGCCAATGCAGCCATACATTATCATGAAAATTTCTTTACATTTCAGTCGTTTACTACCTCTGATTTGTATCGCATTAATTCGTTACGATTCTTCCTTAATTTGCTTGGATTGAGCACTGATGGAAGGGAGTTGGCAGGCGTCGGGACACGAGACCTTGCCTGTTTATTTCCTCTATTGTTGTGGTATGTTGCTCTCGTTTGGGGGGTGCCTCTTTCGTTTATTCTGCACCGCTTCAGTACGGGAAGGGAATACATCATGCTCCTTCCCATCAGGCCGCCCGCCCACCGAGCTCACCAGTCGTCGACGCAGTCACAGCAGCACAGACCGGACTCGCCTCGAGTCTTGCTCTGCCACCGAGTTGCGAGACAGCGACGTTGATCGACGACGTTGATCGAATGAAGTTTACTAGGCATAACTAGTATCAGACTTGGTCATCCATATCATCTCCCAGCACTGGCACAGGATTCTGATGTGGATTATGCAGTTCGTATAGTTATCAGGTGTCGAAAGATTATCACTTCCTGTTAATCGTCCTAACGCTAGTCCACCTCTCTTGACATGAACCATTGGATGGAGCTTCCAGCTGAGTCAGTGAAATGATGGACTCTGACACCAATTTTTCTTGATTCGAGAACTATGTTTTTCCAAGGCTCCATAATCTCCATCTCCCCTTGTTCTTCCTTTATGAAGGTCCAGCACACATGAGCCAAGCATAGTCCTGCACAATATTCCTTTCTCCCCTCCTCTGCCAGCATAACTTATCTCATCATATATTACAATGGCGTGTGATGCATTGTCAGAGGATACTCGACTGGACTCCAGTTAATACGCAGTTGAGATATACAAGGTTGCAAGTTTTATAGTCTCCTTATCAAGTGCGAATAAAATCTATAAGCGCAATGTTCTGTTCTACGTCCGCCCTGTGGAAATCAGATACGAGCGGAATTACGTCTTTCATGTTTATTTTTTATCTTATTTTTCTGTTTATCATCAAACAATGTCTCTGCAGTTTCCAGCATACATTATTTAACAACTTCTGCATCAGTGAAGGGTTTCTTGTGTTTTCCCAAGATCAAAGCTATTCTGAGTGAACATTCCGTTGCTCTCTCTTAGGCTGTCATGGTATTGGCAAGAAGTATGGTTGACCTCTCATATTGCAATTTTAGCTGATTTTTTTTCTTTTTTCTCTCTTCAGTTCCTTGATACATCTTTTCAAATCCACTGTGTTTAGTTTCATAATGGCTTTTCATATTACTGCTCTTCACTAAGGCAATGGTTTCGCTACATATAAGGCAAACTGGCTTAGAGCTGGCAGTGGGAAGAATGAAAGCATACTGCTGTATCCATTCTTCCTTGAAGGAACGATTTTCATCATCAAACTTTCTTCTCTTCAAACATGCCATGCCTCCTGTATAAGTCCGCCCTTTCTTCTCTCGTTAACTTGTTTCCTCTGAAAAAGACACTGGTATTGAAGTACGTTTCATAGTAAGTGGCCGCTCAATTTACAGCACGTAAAATACAAGATCTGCACTGACCTATTGCTACTTGACTTATTGTAATACAAAGAAAATCGTAACTGCTTTGTCTGATGTATACAAGTTTCAGTGATACTTGGTTAGACCTGGACACGTAGGACAAAAGAGTTGCCAATTTCCTTTGTATTCATAGGGTTAGGTTAAGTTAGGTTAGTTTAGGAAAACTACTCAATTGCAATGGAAATAAATATCTGGGACAGTCAAAACACCCCAAAAAAATAGAAGGCATATTTTGAGCTATAAAATGATCAATCAATCATTATGAGCATACACCGGGGGGCGCATCGCCTCGCCCACCCTACGACGCAACTCCCGGGGGTCACCACGCGCGAGCTCCCATGCAGGCTTCTTTCCCATACCAAGCACCTCTCGACAAGAAACATCAACTTGCACCAGCCACGAGCCTTGTGGGCGCCCCCTTGGCCTCCTCCACGCCGGATTGTCTCTTACAGATACACCCCGATGGGAAGGATCGGTTTCAGGGTAGCGTGCCACATGCCCATATAGCCGAAGTTGGCGCTGACGGACTATGCAGGTAATAGCCCTCGATTCAGTCTCACGGTGCAATCGCTAATTTGACACGTAACCATCCCAGCGACACCCCATGATTCTGCGATGACACTTATTACCAAAGGCATTGATTCGTCTCTTCAAGTCACTATTTAGTGTCCATGTCTCACAACCATAGAGTAAGACAGGGATCACAAGCGACTTGAAGATCCGGATCTTTGTCCTTCTGCACAGGTACCGACAACGCCAAATATTCCCGCTGAGCGAGTCCATAACACCGTGGGCTATGCCAATCCGCCGTAAGACTTCTTGACGTGACCCGCCGTCATTATGGGCTGCGCTACCAAGGTATGTAAAACTTTCCAAGATCTCAATGTCCTCGCCACACGCATGAACAGACTGTACTGCTTCATCTAGTAAGTCTCCAAACACCTGGACCTTGGTCTTGAGCCAGGAGACCTCAAGTCCCAAAGGTTTTGCCTCCTCGTGCAGCGCATCGAGAGCCATCACCAGGACCTCCAGCGACTCAGCAAAAATTACAACATCATCGGCAAAAACAAGATCAGTGATCTTGGTGTTGCCGACGGATGCTCCATAATCACTTTGATCTACAACCTTGTCCAATACCCAGTCCATACAAGCGTTGAAAAGTGATGGGGCAAGGACGCACCCTTGCCTCACTCCTGTATTCACAGGAAAGAAGCTGGATACACCTGCCCCACACTTCACGATCCTCTAGTCCCAGAATACAGACCAGCTATCAAACCAACAGTCCTTGCAGGAATCCCTCGAAGTCGCAGAAGATCCCAAAGTGACTCACGATGCACTGAGTCAAATGCATTCTTGAGATCAACATAGGCTGCAAGCATCCTCTGTTGAAACTGACGTCTGCGTTCCACCAGGACACGAAGTTCCAATATAAAATGATGACACATTGAAAATGCAAAATTACCGATAAATTTAGCCTAGGTCAGTTTGGGTGGAAAACTGAATTTGCACAATAAATGGATACTACTAAAATAGGATACATCTTCTGAATAGCAGTAGGCCTAGGTAAAAACCTTGCTTTATCGGAGAAAAAAGTAATACTAAAACCTGGTAAGTCGGCCTTCCGCCGGATTATGAAAAAACATGTTTTTTCCCACTCCACATAAATATAAACAACCAGAACGATCGCTTGTGTGGTTGGAATATGATTCTACCAATTTGATTCATCACAACACTGTCAAGACAATATATTTCAATACTCAGTACCCTACCAACGTACTCCTGGCTTATTCATGAACACAGGATACTATTGATAGGAGGCCTAAAATTACATCAGACACTTCAAAAATAACAAAACTCACGCCAAAATTCAGCCATGCCTATCCTACCATAAACAGCAACACCCAGCTTATTTGTCCTATTTTCTGATATTGCTATTGCATGGAAACTATTATAAATTTATATTTAAGGCCCTGGGAGCATTTGTAGGTTAAATATATATGTACGATAGACCCCTAACTTACCCTACAGTCTGTCGAGGAAATACACTTGCAAGAATCCATCGCCATGACCTTCATGTTATTTAATTATATTTTTGTCCTCATAGAGCCTGGGGTCCTGCTACAACCCTCAGAAGGTCCGGACTCGGACCGGGAGCCGCCAGTTGAGTAGCCGTGAATTCTAGGCCATCAACCAGCTGTTCACCCCCCGCTTACAGTCTTATAGCGAGGCGTTATGGTGGAGGATGGTTTGGTGAACTAACTGGTTCCACAGACGGCCGTAGCGGGGTAAGAGGGAACGTAGGTGGTGCTCTGTCCTGGAGAGGGGCACAGTCACTTGCTCCTGTCTGTGTGGGGCGACACGGGTGGAGTGAAGGGGAGGCAGGGGCCTGGGGAGCTTGATTGCTGCCAGGGGGGCGTGTGGAGACTTAGTGCCTTGTGCATGACACATAAACCTGCCACATCCCTGCGCTCCTGAAAGGGTTTGAAGGAGTCAGGTGCGTGGTGGGGAAATTTGTCGTTAACCAGTCGCTGGGCTCTTCTCTGGACGCGGTCTAGTGTGGCCAGGTAAGAGGGCGTAAGGAGTACCATGCTAGGGGGGAGTATTTCATTAGAGGACGTACCTGAGTCTTGTACAGGACCTCAACCCCCTTGGCATCCAGAAGGTGGGAGATGCGCCGAACACAGCTGATCTTCAGGCCGGTTTTTAGCAACCCCCTGGCTTTACTGGTGAAGGTCCCCCCGGCCCAACTCCACCCTGAGGGAGATGGATCTCTGCAGGGGGAGTGATCAGCCCTCAGATGTTTTCCCGGGTGCAGGCGGTTGGCGATGTTTTGCCGGGCGGGGACAGCAGACCGGGTTTTTTATCAGGGGCCAGGCTGCCTGCCTCGACTACTCCGGTGACGATTTTTTTCATGACGGTTGATGGACACACCGGTCCTGCCATCACGTCCCCGCAGGGGAAGGAAAGGGGGCAGTCGTCAGCGTAGGCCGGGGCTTCAGAATGAGCTGGAAAATGCATTAATAGACTTCCCAAAGAGGCCCAAGTACGCTGCCCGCGGGACGCTGGCGTGATGGTTTGCTGGCTGGAAGTGTGGCCGTTGATCCCACCCGTAAGGTTCTTGGAGTATCCTGAAGAGCTGCAGCGGTCGCCGCACCCCTAGGGCTCCTCAGCTTGGCAGCGAAACCTGGGTGCCACACCCTTTAAAAGGCTCCGGGCCGGTGCCCCAAAGCCACGAAAAAGGGTGCCCATTCCCTTATCCGGGGTTTGGTTCCCCGGAAGCAGACAAAAGGGAGGAACAGGTCTGCAGCGCTTAGCCTAAAACCAAATTGTTTTGGATTGGGAGATGGGGGGGCGACCAAAGGTCAAAAAATCTTGGCGGGGTGAGGGACTCCAGGATTTTTCCCCCAAAAATGGTGAGAAGGGGAAATTGGGGGGGTAGTTTTTTGGGTCCGTTTGCTGTTTTTTTTTGTGATTGCCACCACTCTTCTTTTTTTTCCATTGCGTGGGCCACTTCACGGGGAAAGGGTGCTGTTAAAGTGATGGGAGTGGTGGAGCAGGGTGGGGAGCAATCCCCTTAGTAGGTGAGGGGTGAGTTGTCGGCCCTACGCCTTCTTGGGATCTATTTGCCCAGCTGATTTTTTCCCCCTCCTTATTGTTAACCCGCGAGACTCTCCGAGAGGCCCCCGGTGAGAGATGGGATCTCTGGGGCTCGCTAGGGGTTTGCCCGACATCTTTAAAAAAAAATAGCTGCCAACGCTCACCTTGTCCCTTTTCGCGGACAGCCACCGACCTGTTTTTTGGTCTGGGGGAGCGGCGGATGGGGTTTGTCAGCAAGAGGCCTTGCTGCTGCTTCACTACACACCCCCCCATTTACGCTCATGACTGCCGCTGTACCCCACCCTTAACCCTTTCACGCACGGGGGACCGATCGCGTCAAAAAAGACCCGTCTGCAAACGAGGGTTTTTACGCGGTTGCTCAAAAAACGTTAAAAATTTTTCCAAAAATAAAAAATTTTATTAGAATTGCGTCAAATTTTTGCGTCAGAGATCCAACCTAGACCTATAAAATAAACTAATTGTCAACTCTCTCGTGTGAGTGGATGTGAATTGATAAGGGTTTGTGTGTCAGTTTCCACTCAGCAGGCAGCCTGTGCGCGCGCTTTGTCGTCCCTTTAAAACGTGTCCCGAGCTGGCCATATTGGCCATATGAAAATTATAATGCTGGCGTTGGAATCCTCATAAAAATCCGCTTGTATTGGCATATATACCATAAAAAGTTGACGCAGGAAGTTTTTGAGCTACGAAGTGGTGAACTTAAGTATTTCTTATTTCTCTTTACTCAATATTTTTTCGGAGTCGGTAAATTCCGCTATCTATTTGCATTTCTTGGTATTATTTTCTTTCATAAGGCAGAATAATATCTTGCAAAACCAATGATATATTATAATGCCAGGAAAAAAGATTACACGTTGGTGAAATTGATAGCATAAACAAATTATTCGCCGCACAGTCTGGCCATTTTGCGGGGCCCCTCGGGGAGCATAAGACGGATGTTGCAGTGGACGGAAAAACTTATTAAACTTTTCGTGCGTGCAAGGGTTAAGTCTTCTCTCCAGCGTTGTATGGCTTGCTTTTGGACCTGGCACATGGTCTTGCAGGCTTCTTTGTGCCGATGTTTGTTGAGTTGGGAGGGGTGGGACTTGTACCGCAGCCAGGCCCTGCTCTTGTTGTCAGCAGCTCTCCTACACTGAAAACCAAACCATCATGATCATGGGGTTTGGATTTGTAGGTTTAGCGGGGTATATGTTTTTTTCTGGAGGGATAGGAGGAGGTTGGTGAAGGTCTCCACTTGTGTGTTTACGTCGCCGTGGAGAAGCTCCGTCCACACAATGGAGTCCAATTTTTATTTTAGGCTGTCCCAATCTCCACGACACCAAA
>JACEEZ010003219.1:40000-55000 GCA_016584305.1 Chionoecetes opilio
CTCTCTCCTCTCTCTCTCTCTTCTCTCTCTCTCTCTCTCTCTCTCTCTCTCTCTCTCCTCTCTCTCTCTCTCTCTCTTCTCTCCCCTCTTCTCCTCTCTCTCTCTCTCTTCTCCTCTCCTCTCTCTCTCTTCCCCTCTCTCTTCTCTCCTCTCTCTCTCTCTCTCTCTCTCTTTTCTCTCTCTCCTCTCCTCTCTCTCGTCTCCCCTCCTCTCTCCCCTCTCTCTCTCCCCTCTCTCTCTCTTTTCTCTCTCTCTCTCTCTCTCTCTCTTCTCTCATCTCTCCCCTCTCTCTCCCCTCTCTTCTCTCTCTCTCTCTCTCTCTCTCCTCTCTCTCTCTCTCTCTCTCTCTCCCTCTCGTCGTCTCTCCTCTCTCTCCTCTCTCTCCTCTCTCTCCCTCACTCTCTCTCTCTTTCTCTCTCTCTCTCTCTCTCTCTCTCTCTCTCTCTCTCTCTCTCTCTCTCTCCCCTTCTCTCTCTCTCTCTCTCTCTCTCTCTCTCTCTCTCTCTCTCTCTCTCTCTCTCCTCTCTCTCTCTCTCTCTCTCTCTCTCTCTCTCTCTCCTCTCTCTTCTCCCTCTTTTCTCTTTTCCTTCTCTCTCTCTCTCTCTCCCCTCTCTCTCTCTCTTCTCTCTCTCTCTCCTCTCTCTCTCTCTCTCTCTCCTCTCTCTCTCTCTTTTCTCTTCTCTCTCCTCTCTCTCTCTCTCCTCTCTCTCTCTCTCTCTCTCTTCTCTTCTCTCTCTCTCTCTCCCCTCTCTCTCTCTCTCTCTCTCTCTCTCCCCCTTCTCTCTCTCCTCTCTCTCCTCTCTCTCTCTCTCTCTCTCCTCTCTCTCTCTCTCTCTCTCTTTTCTACTGACTATGTTGGCTGGGATGCAATACCATTGAAATTTGTTAGGGTTGCATTATATGTAATATCATTATATTTAACATGTTATATCAACAACTCCATAGTTACTGGTGATTTCCCTTACGCCTGGAAGCATGAAATAGTTGTGCCTATTTTCATAAATTGAGATGCTGAAAACGTGAGAAATTTTTTCGACATATTGCACCTTCCTATTGTATAAAAAATTTTAAAAAATTTAATTGCAAACCACTAATACAATAATAAAGTCAAAAGGCTTTTATAAAATACCAGCAGGGTTTTTCGGCCTAGCTTGTCCATGAGACTGCTCTTACTGTCATTACTGATGAAATACAAAAACAGGGGCCACAAAATTTTTTTTTTTTTTGGTCTATTTGTTGTATTTTTCATCAGTTGACAGTGGGAGCAGTCTCCGGAAAACTCCCTGAAACCATGCGCTATTTTTAAACCCTTCGACTTCTAGTTATTGTTTATTTTTTTTGAAATTTTTTTTCTAATATTTTTGATACAAAAAAAAGATAAAATAGGTAAAAATTGCTCACTCTGCGTGATCTATCTAAACTTTCGCAGTGTTAATCATGTTTTTTTTTAAAAATAATGCTCAAGCTCAAAATTGATTATTTCGGTTTGGATTTTTTTGAGGAACGAACCCAAAATTTCCCCAAAAAAACACTCTTTTCAAGAAAACCTATTTTGCGGGGTCCCCCAAGGACATTTTGGGGTCCAAATTATTTTAATTCTTCGTCAATGATTTAAACTGCATATGTTAAGGGATTTTTTAAAAATCAAATATGCTGTACCAAAATAATACATTAAAAGTAATTAATGACTTGCATTCTCTTTTCGAAAAAACGAAAAACCCCTAAATGTGTCAAGAAATATTTTCTTAGTGGTTTTTAATGCAAATCCCAGAAAAAACCCAAATGTTTTTTATTGAAAATAGGAAACTTTTGTAAAATTCCTTCCCAAATCCGTATAAAAATAGTGAGGATGATAGACAGACCTTTAAACCGCCAAAATAAGAACTAGGGGGGAAAAAATTCAAAAAAACATAATTGGGACACATGTACCGCTGTTTTTAAATGTTTAAACGATTTTTCCCCTGTATTTTTCAAAAAACCCCCTCCCTTTTTCGGAGTACCAAAAAGCAAACCAACAACAATTTTTGTATGTCCCAAAAAAAACATATCGGGTGCTAAAAATTTGGGATGTCATAGGAAAAAAAATGGAACAACCTGCATTTAATATCATGGCTGCTCCCCTTACCTCTTTTAAAGTGTAATTTGTAAGCTTTTTTTTCTACACATCAATTTAATATTATAACCTACCAAAATTTTTTGGCAAAATCAATAAATTTTCACATTTTTTTTAAATTTATGACACAACTTTTTGGTCTGTGTTTTTTATTCTATTTTTTGTATTTTTTGTATCTGTTTTTTTTTGGGAATTAAAAAAAGTATAACCACTATTTAGTGGAATAAAATAATTTGAATTTGAATTTAAATTTTTTAATCTCTCTCTCTCTCTCCTCTCCTCTCTCTCCTTCTCTCTTCTCTCTCTCCTCTCTCCCCTTTCTCCTCTTCTCTCTCTCTCTTTCTCTCCTTTTCTCTCTCCTCTCTCCCCTTTCCTCTCTCCCTTCTCTCTCTCCTCTCTCTCTCTCTCTCTCTCGCTCTCTTTTCTCTCTCTCTCTTCTCCCCTTCTCCTCTCTCCTCTCTCTCTCTCCCTCTCTCTCTCTCCTCTCTCTCTCCTCTCTTTTTTTTTTTTTTTTTTTTTTTTTTTTAAACTACATATCAAAAGCCCAAGGTGCACTGTCGTCTGCTCCCTATTTTAAAGGGGCTTTACACATAAAATAAAGACCTAAAAACTAACTTAATCATTTAAGATCACTAAAAAATTTTTTGTTGAGGCCTGTTGCGTCACTAGTGTCACAGTATTATCCCCAGCGGGGTGGGCTTCAACAGTCCCCCCCCGTTGGCCGCCAAATTACACTTTGTGTGTTTATCTCCTGGTTGGGGGGCAGCGGCCGTGAAAAAGTTTCCCCAAACGGAGCGCCCCACAAAGGGGCGTTTGGGGCTGCTGGGACGGAACGCGGGACCTCCCACTGCATCACCCCTGGTAAGCACCGTTCTCGTGCTCCTGTGGCGACTCTCGGAGGGCCCCCCGGGGGGGGGGCACCCCTTCCCTGCACCTGGCCTTGTGGAAAACCACAAGCGCCGCGACATCCCTGCGGTGTTCCAGTGAGTCGAGAGGACTCCCACGTCTCGAACAGGCTGGTTGGTCTGGGGGTCTGGGGGGTCTGCGAGGCATCCACCAGTCGCAGGGCTCGACGCTGAATTCTGTCCAGCCTCCGAGTGTGCGAGCTGCGCACTGACGACATCCCAGGAGGGGCGGGCGTACTCTAACGTAAGGCCGTATCTTGGTCACTTATATGAGCAAGAAGCTTCCCTCCCCTGTCGATGAATCTGGCTACCCTTCGCAGGGCAGAGAACCCTGTGAGAGGCCTTTTTTGCATGTTTTGATGTGCCGTCAATACCTTAGCTCTCGTCCACTCTACTCCCAGAACGCTTGAACGCTTCCTGGAGTGGAGAGGAACGCCACCAAACCGCAGCCGATTCCTTCCACTGCTGCCCGCAGCGGGGGACCGAGAAAACCAACCACTGCCTGTGTCTTCTCCGAGCAAAGTTCACCTGCCACGTGTACCCCACTCCTGTATAACACTCAGCTGCTGATTGACCTCATCAGCAGCATCACGCTCTCCACTGTCATGTCGCGGGTAGGAGTGCAGGAGAGAGTACGTCCTCAGTGCGTAAGCCGAGACCTGCTGGCAGCTGCTGCGAAGATCGTCCACGTAGATGTTCCACAGGACGGCCCACACAGAGCCCTGTTGTGACTGATGCTTCACTGGCATGGACTCAGAGGCCTTACCCGTTAACGACGACCTGGAGGGTTTTCTTCCTCCCTGCAGTAGTCCCCCCAGAGCAGCCGGAGTCACCCTGGATTTGCCTTTTGCTCGGAGTTGTTCGAGAAAGGCCTCCGTGGCCACAACCCTGTCAAGGCACCCGCCTATGTAAATGCCCACCACGATAGTGCCTGGCCGTCATCAGGGCGTCCTCCAGTTTCGTCTCTCTCATCTCCTCCTCGGTCTTCTCTCTCTCTCGTCTCTCTCTCTCTCTCTCTCTCTCTCTCATCAGTATCTTCTCTCTCTCTTTTTTTCCCCATCTCTCCTCTCTCATGTATCTCCTCTTCTCTCTCTCTCCTTCCTCACCTTTTTCCGCGTCCCTCTCTCTCTCGTCTCTCTCTCTCTCTCTCTTCTCTCGTCATCTCTCCTCTCTCTCTCTCTCCGCGTCTCTCGTCTCTCTCATCTCTCCTCTCTCTCTCTCTCACAAGAAAAATCATGAAACTCACGCTATTTCTTTAAAAACAACCTATTCAGAAACTTGTCCCTTCTTTTTACACAGTTGAAGGACTCGAGTAGGACCTGATTAGTGTCCAGGTAAATTTCCCTCTGCACCTGAGACAGACTAATATAACAGGAAGATACCTGACGAAATAAATGATTAAAGTGTAAATGTGAAGACTAGAAATGAGGAAGAGGGTAAGGAGGAGGAGGAGGAGGAGGAGGAGGAGGAGGAGGAGGAGTAGGAGGTGGATGGAGAAGGGAGTAAGAGGAGAGAGAGTAGGAGGAGTATGAATAAGACGAATTGATGGAAGGAGGGAGGGAGGGAGCCAGAATAGGACTAGATGGAACAATGGATTCTTGGGTGACACAAGGAAGTATCCAATAGAAGGAGTACTAAAGGCTGAGGAGGAGGAGGAGAGAGGTCAGAGAGGAGGAGGAAACAGAAAGAGAATGAGAATAGAAAGAGACAGGGAGGAAAATGGGAGGAGTGAGTCAGAGAGTTAAAGACCACTTATGTGAAAAGAGAGAGAGAGAGAGAGAGAGCGAGAGTCGAGAGAGAGAGAGAGAGAGAGAGAAGAGAGAAGAGAGAGAGAGAGAGAGAGAGAGAGAGAGAGAGAGCTAGAGAAATATAGAGAGTAAGAGAGAGAAAGAAGACTAGAGGACTTCATGAACTTCTCTCTACTTGAAACTTCCTGAGAAGTAAACGAGGAAACTTATGATGTATAAGGCAAGGAAAGAGATAACAAAAAGAACACAATGGAGAAGAGGAGGGAGAGAGGAAGAGAAGTAGGAGACGAGAGGAGAGAGAGAGATGAGCAGAATATTAGGAGAGAGTAAGAAGAGGGAGAGAGAGAGGAGAAACACAGAGACGAGAGAGAAGAGGAGAAGACAAAAGCTAGGAAGCGGGGTGAGAATTAATTAGATAGAGTATAGGGGATATAGAAGATTGAGAAGTAGGAGAGGTAAGATTAAATAGATAAAATAGTGGAGAATTGGTATGGGAAGGGAGCAGATAGGTGGGTGATAGAAAAAGGATAGAGAGAGAGACTAAAATGACTCTTAGGTGGGTGAAGACTACTGCTTGAAAAAGAAAAGTGGAAACAAACGAGGAAAATATATATGATAAAAGAAACAACGAAGTCACAAATGGGAGAGATAGCTAGTCAAAGAAAGAGTACCTGGGAGATGGAGCGTTAAAAATGGGGGAGTCTTGTCATAAAGATGTTAGAAATGTAGGAAGAAACCGCGAGTCTGGCGTCAAAAAGAAAGGAAAGAGTTTGTTAAGAGGACCAGAAACAGTTTGGAGTGATAACAAAAAAAAACAAAAAGGCTCCCATCGTTCATCTCGTCCTCTCTCAACTCCAACTCTATCTTCTACACCTCCCCCTCTCTTGGGCCAGCTCCATCGTCTCCTTCCTCCTCTCACCATCCCGTGTCATCGTCGGTCAGTCAGCTGCCCTCTGCCACCTCCAACCTCCTCTCTCCTCTCAAACTCCCCTCGCGCACACCATCCTTCCTCTCCTCATCTCCTCTGGGGTGTCTCCTCTCTCTCCCCCTCTCTCCTCTCCTCATCGACCATCTCACTCTCTCATGCCCTCGTTCCCCTGCTCCGCTCTCTCTCTTCTCTCCATGCTCTCAAATTTCTCCTCTCCCTCTCTCTCGTCGCTCTCTCGTCTCGATGGGTCTCCTCTCGCCGCTCTATCTCCGGTCTTGTTCGTGATGAAAAGAGGTGGTAAAAAAAAATAAAAAAAATGCAGAATGGTTACTTGTTGAGGATCTTTGGTTGACACGACAAAACAAAGCATTCGTGTAAGCCACTCCCACAGCTCTCACAATCTCAGCAAATTCTTAAAAACCTTTCTGGAGCGTTTGACTTCCCCGGGCCGTGTATCTCTGCTATTTCCAACCTAACCCTTTCCCCCCCCAATCCCCCAACACACACCCACACCCACACACACACACACAGCACACACACACACACACAACACACAACACCACACGACACACACACACACACCCACATGGGAAACACGCAAACACACACACACGCACACACCAAGCACGCAGCGGACGCACAGCCCGCACCACGTACACAACACACACACGCACACTCCCACGACACACACACACACACACACACACAAACGCACACCCACACCCAAAAGTCACGCCCACACACACACACACACACACACACACCACACACATACACACACACACACCACCACACACACATACACACACACACGACATACACACACACACACACACACCACACAACACACACACACACACACACCACACAACACACATTGATTAAAAAAAGACTGGATAAATGGTAGATACCGGAGACGTGGACCACAACGAGTAGCTCGGCCCGGTAAACACACTAGGTTAAATACACATACACAACACAGAGCCACACACACACACACAGATCACACACACGCACACACACCACAAAGCACACACACCACACGACCACACACACCACACACAGGGTCACACACACACACACACACACCCACACACAAACCACACACACACACACCACACACAGCACCACAGCACACATCAAGTAAGATGCCTGAATAACACATTAGTACAGATTTTCCTCACATAGATATACTTTGGACAGGACTAACAGGAGAGGTGATGGAGACAAGACGTGTTTCGTAAAGAAAATGTAGATGTGTATAGATACGTAGATAGGACCACACGAGTATAGCTCAGGACTTTTAAGCAACTATTAGGCAGGAAAATATACATCTTCAAGACCAATACCGGGGAAACCTGGGTACGTAACTATTGTAACCCGGATGTCACACTAGCCCTGTGTTCCGGGGTAGCTCATTGACTAATGCGACGGAGATGAGCACCGAGGCCACGCACAGTATAGCGTATGCCCCTATCTTTACCTTTACTACCAATACACATCCACTAATACCACCTATCCATCCACACACTCCCTACTAACTAATGCCGGAGCCACGAACACAGAGAAAGAAAACATTATATAAGAAAAACAAGGAAATTCATCTTAAGAAAAATGGCTCGAGATGAAAATGAATGTTGAAATGGATATCTTTTGGTCCTGAACACAAAAAATAAGACATTCTTGTGAGACGCCCCCCAGAACACAATGGTTAAAGGGCCCCTGATGGAGCTGCAGGCAGGCTCCGCTAGGGGGGGTATTGTTCCGCAGGAGGGGGCGAAGGGGAGGGGTGAAGGAGGGGGCGAAGGAGGAGGGGGCGAAGGAGGAGGGGGCGAAGGAGGAGGGGGCGAAGGAGGGGGCGAAAGAGGAGGGGGCGAAGGAGGGGCCGAAGGAGGGGGCGAAGGGGAGGGGTGAAGGAGGGGCCTCTTTCCCTTCCTCCCTTCACCAGCCTCTCCTCCGTCTCAAGCTCTTAGCGTCGCGGGCCAAGAAAGATACATAACTCTACCACACGACCCTTGGATAACCTCGCCATAAAGGTCAAAATTTGTAACTCATACGTGGCGTTCTTCAGCAAAAATAATAAAGTCTTAGCGCTCCTGAAAAAAAATATCTCCGTGCTCCTGCACCTTCGGGTAAAAAATATCTCCCGACGATGGTGTTTTTAAAGCGCCGTTATGCAAATTGCTCCTGACGGGACGGTCGGAGAAACTGCGTCAGGTTGAAATGCCCTCCAGCGACGTGCTTGTCATTTATTCTATTCGACGGGAGTAGCTCAGGGGCGGCGCTGAGGGAGGAGGAGGAGGAGGAGGAGGAGGAGGAATGAGGAGGAGAGGGTAGGAAGGAGGAGGAGGAGGAATTGAGGTGCGATAATTTTCCTGAAGATGCTGAGGAAGAGAACCATTGTGGGAAAGGCTTCAAAGTTCTCTCTCTCTCTCTCTCTCTCTCGTCTCTCTCTCTCATCGAGGTTCATCTCTCTCTCGTCTCGCTCGACTCTCTATCTCTCTCGTCTCTCTCTCGTCTCTCTCTTCTCTCTCATCTCTCTCCGTCTCGTCTCTCCTCCTCTCTCTCTCTCTCTCTCTCTCTCTCTCAAGGCGGTTTATCTTCCCTCCATCTTGTCTATTTTCACTCTGACACATTTTTTTCCTTTCAACTTGTTATCATTACTCCCGCGCAAAGGCGAGATCCGGAGGCGGTTTCTTTATCTCCTGAATTTCATCATCCTCTTCCCTCTTGCCGCCTAATCCTGAATGTCTTTGTCCTGCTCTCCTCCTCCCTCCTTCTTCCTTCCTTCTTTCCTCCATCCCACCAAGCTGAAATGATACGCCAGTCTTTACTTCTCACAGCAAATCCTTCTTACCAGGTTTTTTTTTGGAGTATGAGATGGTTTTTATCCCTCTTTCCTTCCCTCTTTCCTTCCTCCTCCTCCTCCTCTACGCCTCCTCCTCCTCCTCCTCCTCCTCCTCCTCCTCCTCTTCCTCCAGATACAGCAGGTGGTAAGGTAATTTTTGGAGACGGGGTGGGGCGGGGCGGGTGTTATTTTGTGGTTATGTCGTTTTATATTCCTTAATTTTGGTTTGTGAATCTGTTTCGATACGATTTTCTCTGGTAATGGTATTGCTAGTTTTCTCGTCTCAACACCTGTGCTGGTGGTGATGGTGGTGGTGGTGGTGGTGGTGTTGTGGTGAGGTGGTGATTGTGATAGTGTGTGGTAGTGTGGTGGTGGTGATTGTGATGTGGTGGTGATTCTGATTGTGGTGATGTGGTGTGGTGTGTGGTGATGGTGATTGTGGTGGTGATGGTTGTGATTGTGGTGGTGTGTGGTGATTGTGTTGGTGATGGTGTGGCAATAGTGGCGTGTGGTGATTGTGATTGTGTTGGTGATGGTGTGGCAATAGTGGCGTGTGGTGATTGTGATTGTAGTGGTGATGGTGTGGCAATAGTGGCGTGTGGTGATTGGTTGAGTGTGGTGGTGATGGTGTGGCAATAGTGGCTGTGGTTTATTGGTGATTGTTGTGTGCTGGTGTGGCAATAGTGGCGTGTGTGATTGTGATTGTGGTGGTGATGGTGTGGCAATAGTGGGTGTAGTATTGTGGATTGTGGGGTTATGGTGTGGCAATAGTGGCGTGTGTGTATTGTGATTGTGGTGGTGATGGTGTGGCAATAGTGGCGTGCGGTGATTGTGATTGTGGTGGTGATGGTGTGGCAATAGTGGCGTGTGGTGATTGTGATTGTGGTGGTGATGGTGTGGCAATAGTGGCGTGCGGTGGTTTTGTGATTGTGGTGGTGATGGGGTGCAATAGTGTGGTGTGTTGATGTGATTGTGTTGGTGACGGTGTGTCCATAGTGTTGGGTGGGTTGATTGTGGATTGTGGTGGTGATGTGGTGGCAATAGTGGCGGTGGTGCTTGTGATTGTGTTGGTGATGGTGTGGCAATAGTGGGCGTTGGTGATTGGATTGTGGTGGTATGGTGTGGCAGATGGTGGCGTGTGTGATTGTGATTGTGTTGGTGATGGTGTGGCATGAGTGGGTGGGGTGATTGTGATTGGTGGGGGGGTGATGTGTGGCAATAGTGGCGTGTGGTGATTGTGATTGTGGGTGGTGATGGTGTGGCATAGTGGGCGTGTGGTGATTGTGATTGGTGTTGGTGATGGTTGTGGCACTATAGTGGCGTTTGGGATTGTGATTGTGGTTGTATGTGGTGGCAATAGTGGCGTGTGGTGATTTGTGATGAAGGGAGGGGGGAGGGGGGTGATGGTGTGGCACTCGTGGCGTGTAGTGATTGTGATTGTGGTAGTGATAGGTGATGGCAATAGTGGCGTGTGGTGATTGTAGATGTGGTGGTGGATCGGTGTGGCATAAGTTGCGGGTGGTGATTGTGATTGTGGTGGTGATTGTTGTGGGTCACATAGTGGCGTGGTGGTGATTGTGATTTTGGTGGGATTGGTGTGGCACTAATGGCGTTGAGTGATTGTGAGTGTGGTGGTGATGGTGGTGCATAGTGGGCGTTTTGGGGGGGGGTTTTTTGGTGATTGTGATTGTGGTGGTGATGGTGGTGGCAAAACCCTAGTGGCGTGTGTGATTGGTTGTGGTGGTGATGGTGGGCACATAGTGGCGTGTAGGCTGATTGTGATTGTGGTGGTGATGGTGTGGCACTAGTGGCGTGTGGTGCTTTGTGATTGTGGTGGTATGTGTGGCATAGTGGCGTGTGGTGAGGTGATTGTGGTGGTGATGGTGTGGGCAATAGTGGCGTGTGGTTATTGTGATTGTGTGGTGTGATGGTGTGCAATAGTGGCGTGTGTGATTGTGATTGTGTGGTGATGGGTGTGGCAATAGTGGCGTGTGGGTGATTGTGGATTGTGGTGGTGATGGTTGGCAATAGTGCGTGGTGGTTATTGTGATTGTGGTGGTGATGGTGTGGCAATAGTGGCGTGTGGTGATTGTGATTGGTGGTGGTGATGGTGTGCAATAGTGGCGTGTGGTGATTGTGATTGTGGTGGTGATGGTGTGGCAATAGGTGGCGTGTGGTGATTGTGATTGTGTTGGTGATGGTGTGCAATAGTGCGTGTGGGATTGTGATTGTGGTGGTGATGGGGGTGGCATAGTGTCGTGTGGTGATTGTGATTGTTGGTGGTGAATTGTGTGGCACATAGTGGCTGTGGTGATTGTGATTGTGGTGGTGATGGTGTGGCATAGTGGCGTGTGGGGAATTGTGATGGTGGTGGTGGTGATGGTGTGTCAATAGTGCGTGTGGTGATTGTGATTGTGGTGGTGATTGTGTGGCAATAGTGGGCGGTGTGTTGTGATTGTGGTGGTGATGTGTGGCAATGTGGCGTTGGTGATTGTGATGTGGTGGTGATGGTGTGGCATAGTGGCGTGTGGTGATTGTGATTGTGGTGGTGAAGGTGTGGCAATTAGTGGCGTGTGGTTATTGTGAGTGTGGGTGGTGTGGGTGTGGCAATAGTGGCGTGTGGTTTATTTGATTGTGGTGTGAATGGTGTGGCAATAGTGGCGTTGTGGTGAATTGTGATTGTGGTGGTGATGGGGTGGCAATAGTGGCGTGTGGTGATTGTGATTTGGTGTGATGGTGTGGCAATTAGTGGCGTGTGGTGTTGTGATTGGGGGGGGGGGGGGGGGGGGGTAGGTGGTGATGGTGTGGCAATAGTGGCGTGTGTTGATTGTGATTGTGGTGGTGATGGGTGTGGGCAATATTGGCGTGTGGTGATGTGATTGTGGTGGTGATGGTGTTGGCACATAGTGGCGTGTGGTGAATTGTGATTGTGTTGGTGATGGTGTGCAATATGGGCGTGGTGTGATTGTGATTGTGGTGGTGAGGGTGTGGCAATAGTGGCGTGTTGGTGATTGTGATTGTAGTGGTGATGGTGTGGCAATAGTGGCGTGGGGTTGATTGTTGATTGTAGTGGGTGGATGGTGTGGCAATAGTGGCGTGTGGTGATTTGATTTTGGTTTTGATGTGTTGCCAATAGTGGCGTGTGGTGATTGTGAGTGTGGTGGTGATGGTGTGGCAATAGTGGCGTGTGGTGATTGTGATTGTGGTGGTGATGGTGTGGCAATAGTGGCGTGTGGTGATTGTGAGTGTGGTGGTGATGGTGTGGCAATAGTGGCGTGTGGTGAATAACTTTTTTTTCTTTTACTTCTTCTTTGCCTTTTTTTATTTCGGTTTTTCTTTCTTCAACTTTTTTCTCAATTGTAAGTTGGTCTGGTTTTTTTTTTACTTTTCTTTTTGTTATGGATTAAGTTTTTTCATTTCTTCGTTTTTATTTGTTGCTTATCTTTCGGTCATGTCACGTTTTTCACATAGTAATTTAGTTGCTTTTGTTTTAACCCCTTGACGCCTAGATCTTTCCTTTGCTACCGTATATAAAATCGTCTGTTGTTAGCCATAAGATTACGAAAAGGGACTTAATATACCAAGTTAGCTAATGGACAAGGTTACTAAACAGGTCATATCTATAAAATATTGCTTATATCTATTAAAATCATCTAATGGTCTACCTAAATTACAATGGAAATTACGTTCTGGGCCTCAAGGGGTTATTTAATGTCTTGACTTATTTATAATTTGTTTACTTTTGTTTCTTCTTCTTTGGCTGAGGTGTCGACGGTGAAAAGCTGTTGTTGTTCTTGCTATATTTTTATTTTCCTTTTTTCTTTCTTTCGCTACCACCTCTCTCTCTCTCTCTCTCTCTCTCTCTCTCTCTCTTCTCTCTCTCCTCTTTTCCTCTCTCTCTCTCTCTCTCTCCCTCCCGTCCCCCTCTCGTTCCCTCCTCCCCCCTTCTCCACTTCTCTCTCCTCTCTCCCTCTCTCCTCCCCTCTCCCTCTCTCTCTCTCTCTCTATTTTTTTTACTTTTTTTCTCTCTATCTATCTCTCTCTCTGCCCTCTTACTCTGTCTGTTTCTTTTGTCTGACTCTCTCTCTCTGTCTCTCTCTATCTGCGTTTCTCTCTCTCTCTCTCTCTCTCTCTCTCTCTCTCTCTCTCTCTCTCTCTCTCTTCTCTCTCTCTCTCTCTCTCTCTCTCTCTCTCTCTCTCTCTCTCTTTTCTTTCTTTCGCTATCACCATTTGTACCTTTTTTCTTCTTTTTTCTTTCATTTTCTTTTTTTTGTTGGTGGTGTTGTGGTTAATCCTCTCTTTGTTGTTTTCTTTTTCTTCAATCTACGCTTCCTTATTTTTCTTACTCTCCTCTTCTATTGTAACAGATAGGCAGCAAAGAAAGAAAAAAATTATATACAAACAGGAAGAAAAACGATATGAAAGCAAGAAAGAAGGATAGAAGATAGAATAAGAAGAGAAGGTAAAAGAAGGAGATAAAGAAAGAAATATAATTGAATAAGTAAGTAAGGAAGGAAGGAAGGAAGAAAAAAAGATAAGAGAAGTAGATAAAGAAAGAATTTGAAGTAAGTAAGGAAGGAAGGGAAAGGGAAAAGGGAAAGGGAAAGGGAAGGAAGGAAGGAGGAAAGGAAATGGGAAGGAAGGAAAAAAAAATAAGAGAAGTAGATAAAGAAGTAAAAGGAAGGAAGGAAGGAAGGAAGGAAGGAAGGAAGGAAGGAAGAAAAAATAAGAGAAGTAGATAAAGAAGTATAAGTAAGGAAGGAAGGAAGGAAGGAAGGAAGGAAGGAAGGAAGGAAGGAAGGAAGGAAGGAAGAAAAAAAGAAAAAGAGAAATAATAAAAGAAGGGAAAAAATAGAAGTAAATAAAAAATAAAAGGAAAGGGAAAGGAGAGAAAAAAGGAAGGGAAAGAAGTAGGTAAAGAAAGAAGTAAAAGTAAGGAAGAAAAGAAGGAAGGAATAAAGGACGGAAGAAAGAAAGAAGGGAAGAAGTAAGTAAATAAGGAAGTAAATAAGAAAGGAAGAAAGAAGGAATGAAAGAAGTAATGAAGGGAAGAAGTAAATTAATAAGGAAGTAAATAAGGAAGGAAGAAAGAAGGAAGGAGAGAAGTAAAGAAGGGAAGAAGTAAGTAAATAAATAAATAAGGAAGGAAGAAAGAGGGAAGGAAAGAAGGAAAAAAGTAAATAAGTAGGTAAACAATTAAGGATGAAAGAAGGAAGGAAAGAACTAAAGAAGGGAAGAAGTAAATGAGTAAGTAAATAATTAAGGATGAAAGAAGGAATGAAAGAAGTAAAGAAGGGAAGAAAAGGAGAAGGGTACTGTCCAAGGGAAAGGAAAAAGGGAAAAGCTGTACAAGGGAAAATAAAAAATCCGGTTTTGGGGAAAAATAGATGGGAGGCCCAACACTGAAATTGCTGGTCGAACACTAATTTGGGAAGCTAGTGAGTTATTGGCTACTGGAAGGGCGAGACTGAGGATGGGGGGTGAAGGGGGGGGGTGAGGGGTGGTGAGGAATGAAGGGGGGTGAAGGGTGGGGGTAGAAAGAGGGGGAAGGGGGAAATGGGGTTTGGGGAAGGTAGGTTAAAATTTGGCGGTTGAAGGGGGTGCGGGGGTGGGGGGGGGTTTAAAGGGGGGGTGAGGGGGTGAAGGGGGGTGATGGGGGGTGAAAAGGGGGAGGGGGAATGAGAGGGGTACTAAAGGAAAAAGGAAGATAAAAGAAGCTCTTATAATTGGGCTGTAAAAGGGTTTGAAGGGGCTTGGGTGGAGTAAGGGTGTGGTTATGTGAAGGGGGGGAGGGGGGAGCAGGGGGGAAGGGGGGGGCTATGTGGGGTACTAAAGGAAAAGGAAAGATAAAAGAAGCTCTGTATAAGTAAGGCTGATATAGTTACGGTTTGAAAAGGAGGCTTGCAAATGGAAGAAGAAGAAAAAAAGGGGGTGTTTTGAATGTTAAGGTAATAGACTTAAGGGCAAAAGGGTGGTTCTTAAGGACGTATACAGGGATGTTTTAAAGGGTTTGAGTAAGTTAAAGGGGTTTGGGGTTTTATAAAGGGGTTGGAAAGCGAGTGAGGGGAAATAAGTACTAGGGGAAAATAATATAAAGGAAATTCGGGTAGGTAGGAAAGAAAAAAGGTAGAAATTAGGACAGAAAGGAAAGAAAAATGGTAGAAATTTGGACAGAAAGGAAAGAAAAATGGTAGAAATTTGGACAGAAAGGAAAGAAAAAAGGTAGAAATTAGGACAGAAAGGAAAAAATGGTAGAAATTAGGATAGAAGGAAAGAAAAAAGGTAGAAATTAGGACAGAAAGGAAAGAAAAAAGTAGAAATTAGGACAGCAAGGAGAGAAAAAAGTAGAAATTAGGACAGCAAGGAAAAAAATGGTAGAAATTAGGACAGCAAGGAAAGAAATGGTAGAAATTAGGACAGAAAGGAAAGAAAAAAAGGTAGAAATTAGGACAGAAAGG
>JACEEZ010003219.1:57500-64044 GCA_016584305.1 Chionoecetes opilio
CAAAAAACCCCTGCCCCCAAGGACCCCTTTGGGCCCATCACCCCAAAACCCCCCGGGGGTGGTGGTTTCCCCGGGGCCGCAACTTACGTGGGGCACGGATACCCCGATGTTTCCTGGGGAAAGCATGATACGGCGGGGATTTTCTGAGAGGGGGGGCTTCGAAACCTGCCCCGTGACACCTGCGGGGCCCTGACCTTTCCGCGGGAGGGGGTCAACAAGAGCCGTGACCATGGCACCGGGGAAACCCCTGCCAATGCCGGGGCCCAGGGGTTTCAAACAAACAAGATGGGACCGGGGAAACCTGCAGCCCTGCCCAAAACCCGCGCAAGGTCAACTAACAGGGGCCGTGACCGGGAAACCGGAAGGGGGCCCTTTGACCATCCGCCCCCGGCAGGGGGTTTCAATACGGGGCCGTGACCTTTGGCCCGGGCACCCCGACCCCCGCCGCGCAGGGGGGTCAACTACAGGGGCCGTGACCGTGGCCCCTGCACCCCCTGACCATGCCCGCAAAAATTTCAACTACAGGGGCCGTGACCGGGGGCACCGGGCAGCCCGGCCCAAGGGCCCGGGCGGCAGGGGGTTTCAATTTACAAAAGGCCGGACCGTGGCCCCGGCAGCCCGGGCCATGCCACGCAGGGGGTTTCAAACTACAAAAGCCGTGCCCAAGTGGCACCGGGCACCCCTGAACCCGGGGGCCCCCAGAGGTCAATTACAGAGCCGGGGAACCGTGGCAACCCGGCAGCCCTGTTTAAAGCCACGCAGAGGTTAATTTACAAAAGCGGACCGGGGGCCCCCGCAGCCCGACCTTTGCCGCGCGAGGTCAACTACAGGGGCCTTTAAACCTGTAACACCGCGGGGCCGCCATGCCGCGCAGAGGTCAACAAACAGGGGGCGTGCCGGGGGAAACCTGCAGCCCGGGCCACCTATTTGGGAACCGTTTTAGTGTTGTTGTGTGGGGGGGGCCGCAGAGTTTTTTAAAGGGACTGTCATGTTTTGGCCCTCAGGATGTGCGTGGCAGAGTCACGAGTATTAAGAAACTGAAAAAGGGTTAGCATTAATAACATAAGTTTTTTGTATGGGGTTTTAAGGTTGGGTTTTTTTAAGATAGGGGGTATCCCAATCCCATTTTAAACCCGGGTAAAATTTTTTTCCTTGAAATAATTGAAAACCAATTAAATTTTGGGATAGTATAAATGAAAAAAAAAAAAAAAAGAGAGAAAGAGAGAAAAAATAATAAAAAAAAACAGAAAGAGAGAAAAAAGAGAAAGAGAGAGATAAAGAGAAAGAAAGAGAGAAAAAGAAAAGAGAGAAAAAATAAAAAAAAATAGAAAGAAAGGGGAAAGAGAAAAAAGAGTGAGAAAGAGGGGGGGAAGGGGGGGGTGGGGAACCGGGCCCAACACAATTTAACTTAACCTGGCCAATCTTGTTATTCTTTTTTGGGTCCGACCCCTCATTTTCCCACCGTCTTTTTTTAAATCATTTTTCCCCTTTCAGTAACCCTTTTTCCTGTAGCCCGAGTTCCCTTTCGCCTTACTATCAAAATTATAAAAAAAACATTATTTTCACAAAACTCACTTTCATCATCATTTCCTTTCGTCCCCACCACTTTCATCCCATCCATTTTCCCTCCCCACCCATTTTTCCCCATCACTCTTTTTCATCACCCACTCCTTTCATAACCACGGAAAATTTTTTCACCCAACACCACTTTATCACTTCGCTTTCATCATCAATTTTTCATCATCACCACTTCAAAACCCCCTCACTTCATCACCACTCACTTTCATCACCACTCACTTTCATCACCACTCTTTTCTCACACTCATTTTTTAACCCACATTCATTTTTAATCCCCCAATTAAACTCATCCCCCTTCATTTCCCAATCCCCACTCTTTCACACCAATTTTTCACCCACCTCACTTTAATCCATTACTTTATCAAATTCACTTTCATCACCCCCTCATTTTATCACCACTCATTTTTCATCCCCCCATCCCTTTTCACACCACTCATTTTCATCCCCACTCATTAAATTAAACACTCCTTTAATAAATTTTCCCTTTAATTAATACATTCACTTTTCATCCCCACCCCACTTTCATCACCACTCACTTTCACCCCAAATCAACGATCATTTTTTCAAATAAATAAATCATCATTTCACCACTCCCCTTCCATACACTAACACTTTTATTTTAACAGCTATTTTCCTCCATTTTCATATAATTCCCACATTTTTCATCACCTTTCCCCAAAATTCCCCATAAAATTTCATCAACCACTCAAACCCCATCACTTTCATCACATCCCCAAAATTTCCCATAAAACCCCCTTACTACTCATTTTCTTTCCCCACCCCATTTCATAAAAATTCACTTTTTTCCCACTCACTTTCTTTCCCCTCCCCTTTCACACATTCATTTTTCATCACCACTTTTCAAAGTCTAATATTTTCAAGTAACAAAATAAAATTTTAAAAAAATAAAAAAAGTAAAATTGTTTTAAATTATTTTTATTTTTATTATTTTTATTTTTAAATTTTTTATTATTTTTATTTTTAAAAAAAACGCAAATTTTACCTTATAATTCCACTGACTATAAATGGATGCGGGAAGCCTGGCTCGGGCACGGGGCCAAATTTTCCGGGCCATCTTGCCCGTAACCAAAAAAAAGCCTTTTTTCTGCCCCTTCGCTTTGGGTTGTCGGCGTGTTATCCCCCGTCATCCCAAAGCTGGGGCTTTTTAGGGCCCGTACAAACAGCCCAGGACCGGGAAGGGGGCAAATCTTTCCCCCTTTGAGTGAAACACCACAACCACAAACACACGCACCCCCCAAACCACACACACCACAAAAACACCACACCCCACCCCCACCCCCCACACACCCACCCCACCCAAACAAAAAAAACCACACACACCCACCCACACCCACACACAACACCCCCCACACACCCCCAACACCCACACCCACCCCCCACCCACTCCCCCACCCGGGCCCCAATAAAATCTTAACCCCTCAAACCCACTCCCGTCATCCAACTACTATTTTTAAAAAAAAATAAAGGGGAAATATGGTATACTTTTTTTTATAAAAGTAGAATAGATAAAAGTATATTTTTTTATACTTTTTAAAAATTGGGGGGAACGGAAGCAGACCTGATTTGGTTTTTATGATAAAAATTATCATTGGGGGGGGGGGGTTTCTAAAAAGGGGCGGGGGCTTGTTCAAGGGGAGAGAGCTTTTTTTTTGCGAAAAAAAAAAAAAAGAAACCCTTGGGGTTAAAGAAAATTAGGGGGGTTTTCATTCCCACCTTAAGGTTGGGTTTTATTTTTTCTTTAAAACCCTTTTAAAGGTTAGTTGGGTTTTCTTTAAAACCCTAAAAAAGGGGTTGGGTTTTTTCTTTTTAAAAACCCTTTTAAAGGTTAGCTGGGGTTTTTTTCTTTAAATTTTTTTTTTTTTGGGGGGGGGGGGGGGGGTTGGCGCAAAATTTAAAACTATCCCATTGCAAAACAAGCACCTATTGTGGCCCAAAAAAAAATAGTTGATGCCCTCTTAAAACGCCCGAAAAACTCTGGGCCATTATTACCAAAAGTTTTTTCGTAGTCTATATAAAACCAGGGTCGTTTGTACACTCAGCTCGGGAGTTGAACTTAAACAAACTAATTACAAAAAGGGACACTGGTATGTACAAAAATACTAAATATCATTTACGAAACTAACAAATTTTCAATTAAATATACCAAATTTAAGGGTTTGGTTTTTTGTTTGGGCCCAAAAGGGTTTTTTTGTTTAAATTTAAACTTCCTGTAATCCCGAGGTAGCTTCTAGGACCACGGTGGCTCGCGCCGTACCCGGGCCGCGGGGGGGAAACGGGGCTGGGGGCCGTTATAGGGGGACAAAGAACTGCGCGTTCGCTCATTAGGTCAGACACAAACAAAAACCTGGGGGGCTAAACCCTGCACTCTTACCCCCTCGTTTTAAACCACAACACCACACGTCACACACACCCTGTACGGCCCCGCAACACACCTGTCATACACACCTGTACGGCCTCGCAACAAAATGCCCCTTAAAAAACCTTTTACGCCTCGAAAACACCCCAAGTCAAATACCCCTGTAACCCCTCGCAAGAAACCAGTCACTAAAACACCTGTACGGCCCATGGCAAAACCCCCTGTCACTATACACCTGACGGGCCCTTTTCGCAACACACCCGTATTAACCACCTGAACGGCCTCGAAAACCCCACCGTTTTTCTGTGATCACCTTTAAAAAAA
Organism: Chionoecetes opilio; assembly: GCA_016584305.1. Lineage (NCBI taxonomy): Eukaryota > Metazoa > Arthropoda > Malacostraca > Decapoda > Majidae > Chionoecetes > Chionoecetes opilio. The sequence continues at coordinate 61,780 of JACEEZ010003219.1, forward strand.
AGACTTGAAAGGGTTTCGGACAGGGCACTGGGTTTGGAGTTTAGGAGTTTTTATTAGTAGTAGGTTTTAATAGTATTTGGGTAGGTGGTAATAGTAGTAGTAGATGGTAATAGTGTGTAGTAGTAGGTGTTAATATTTAGTAGTAGGGGGTTTAAATTTATGGGGGCATACATGCCGGGGCGGGCCAACCCCACCCAAACGGGCCGGGGGGGGGCCCATTTTATTTTTTTTGGGTTTATGACAAAGGGGGCCGGCTGGGATTTTCAGTATTTTGGGGGGCCACAGCTGGGCCCAGACCCGGGCGATCCTTTTTAAAATAGATCGGGTGAAATTACTAAAAACCCCTTTTAGTAAAAAGAACAGGGGCAAGTACATATAAACTTTACTGTTTTAAACCCCCTTGAGCCCCCAAAAAAGGAAATTTTTTCCATTGTAATTTGGGTTTACCATTAGTAAAAAACGATTTTTAGTGAATATAAACAATTTTTAATAAAAAATTTTTGACCTATTTAGTATTCTTTTTGGGGGACAAAACTAATTTGGTATTTTTTATTTACTTTTGGAAATTTTTTAGGGGCTCAACAAAGAAATTTTTTTTATATGGGGCAAAAGGAAAAGGGATCTGGGGCATAAAGGGGGTTTAATTTATTTATTAACATTAATCATTCGAAAACCCATTGGGCTTTTTAAAATTTAATAATATAAAAAAGGGTATAAAAAACCCAAAAGTACAAAAGGAATAGAAGGGGAGAGAAATAAAAACCCAAAAAGTTAAATTTAACAATAATTAATAAAAATAATAAAATAATAAAAATTTAATAATAAATAAAAATTTAATTTAACAATAAAAATAAAAATTTAAAACACTGTATAGGGGTTTTCGGGGGCCGACTTTTTTATTATCTTTTTCCCCTTATTTAAATATAAAGGTGGAAATGTGGCTTATGGGGAGATAAGCCCCTGCACTTACGACCTATTAAATGTGTATGAAGGACACGTATTTTCCCCTCTGTCTTCCATGTCAGAGAGAGAGAGAGAGAAAGAAGAGGAGAGTAAGGGAGAGAGAGAAGGAGAGAGAGAGAAGAGAGAGAGAGAGAGAGGAGAGGGGGAGAGGGGAGAGAGAGAGGAGAGAGAGAGAGGAGAGAGAGGAAGAGAGAGAGAGAGAGAGAGAGAGAGAGGGAAGAGAGAGAGAGAGAGAGAGAGAGGGGGGAAGAGAGAGAGAGAGAGAGAGAGAGAAACATTTGAAACATTTGAAACATTTTATTATGCCTTATAAAGGGTTTACAAAATAGTTAAGATTTTTTCAGTATAACATTAAGGCACCCCATATAAAGCTGCTTTTTGGGCAGTAGATGAAAATATGGTTTATAGGTGAGACCTAATATTAAAATACATTTTTGATGAGGTATATAAAATATATTACTCCCAACCCTTCCAAACCCTTTGACTGCCAACAATAGGATGGCACAACTCCAAGAATTAAATAAATCACATAGTAACTTACACATAATAACCGACACAGCACTTGTACACATATACATATACATAAAACATGCACAATCCATGATGTTTTATTATTACTTTTTTCAATAACTGCATTTAGTATTTTTTCCAGTATGTACTTTTTTAGTTTTTTTTTTAAAAAAATATAGTGAGGGTAGAGTTTTTATATGTCAGGGGATAGCATTCCACGTTTGGACAAAGTAAGGATAGTGAATGTTGAAAAATTGTTAGATGATGCAATGGTATCCCGGATGTTATGATGGGTGCGTGGTGGATCACAAAATATTTTTTGACTCAAGAAAATTTAGGAGTGAGGTTTTTCATTAATTTTTTAAAATATTTAGAGAAAGTGTTTAATATTGATATTGGTCTGTAGTTGGCTTGCGATATCTTTAGGGCCTTTTTATGTATAGGTATAACAGGAGGGCATGTTTGAGGCACTGTGGAAATTCACCTCTATAATGGATTGATTGAATAAGATCGATAGTGGTATTGTAGTAGGTTTTTTTTTTTTTATCTTTGATAATAGAAGTTGATATTCAAGTGTGTTTTCTTTTTTATTTAGGGAGTTAATGGCCTGTATTACATCTTGGGAAGAACTGGAAAAAAAATACCATAGAATTGGATAGTCGCCTCTGAGGAGTTAGAGGGTCAGTAGTAGATTGGTGGTGAACTTTGATCTAACTCTGGAGCTATTTCTAGTATAAACTCGTTGAAAGCAGTTGCAATATCTAGGGGAGTATTCAATTAGTTAGTGTATTG
>JACEEZ010003220.1:0-22328 GCA_016584305.1 Chionoecetes opilio
AAAAAGAGATGTCGGGGTAGTGCTAAAGACATGCTTGAAATGTCTATGTTCTACTTAATTACTACTCTACATTCATGTCTCCACCATGTTTTACCCATAATCAGAATTGGTATCATTGTCAACAACTATTCACCCAGGAGCAGTGTTTCAGTGCCGCGCGTGACGCGTATTTGTGCAGTGTAGCTACTTGGGTAAAGCCTAGCTAGTCAGATCGCTACACCCGGTTACTCTCTTTTAGCCTGAATTGTTTAGGTAAGATTATGTTGGCCAGTTAACCAATGTCCAGAATAGGATAGTGAATGGAGGGGGGGGGGGTCTGGGGGGCGCAGGTCTACCCCCTATTAGGTCAGGTTTATGTTACCAATGTCAAACTGCAGTCTTAGTGTCTGGGACAAGCGAAAAAAAATTGTGTTCAGTAACGAATAACTTTTATTCATCCTTTTTAATCTATTACCAGTGGAACTATCACCGAAAATTTCCACATCCAAAAATGTATCAATTTCATGAAAAACACATATATATATAAGGAAGAAACTAGTTTAGTTTAATCTTGATGATTGAGTTATTTCATTGATACATTTCCTTGTAAGTATCAAGATTTCACTCGTTTTGGATGAGGGATCGAGGGGTCTGTATTAATTCCTTGAAAATAGGTCATTGTATATTTGGGGGTTATAGAAAAATGCTAGAAATAACTGGTTGCCATACAGCAAAGAAGAATGTTGACTGTTCCAAAGAAGAGATTGCTGTAACCAAAATAATCTGGACTCAGTCATGTTACACTTAAAGACAGTATCTAGGCAGCAAATTGAAGCATACATTGTAGCATATTGTTTATTGCAGGAACAATGTGGACCGAGGGAGAAGGACGAGCTGCTCGCATCCAATGTGGGCAACTACGAGTGGCTCTACCATGCAGCCATAAGCATTATGAAGACATCACCATGAAAAGGAACTCGTGGAGGGAAGTGGCACAAGTCGTAGGACTGACTGGTAAAGTTCTATGTGCTTGGTCAGATCATAGCATTTCCATACACTGGTAAACTATCTAAAAGTTGCACCACTAATGCTAAGAGATTAGTTTTAAAGGAAGATAATCTACCTTAATTACTAAAACTAACATACCTTCACCAAATTCACCAACTTATCTAACCAGGTAGGTACGTTAAATGACCTAAGTTTTATCTGATTGCAAATCTCTGTAATATGCTGAAGTAGTTTTCCAAAAATCCCTTTATGCATTGCTTAGGAAGACCAACCAAACTACTTTTCCAAAGGTTTCTTTTATCATTTTGAGTTACGTATTTCAATATATTATGTCAAAAGAACTCTTCTTATGCTAGAACCGAGATGGAGCTTGGCTTAACAGGTCCTGGAATCTTTTTGAGTAAAACTACTACTATGAAATTAAGTGTTAATTTATTTCAGTAACCTGTAACATGGAAAGACCTTACTAATAGGAGTGCGCTGCTTTAAATAGCAGGTTTGACCAAAATTATAAAAAACGTGGTGAGTTCATTGCCTTTGTTCGTTTTCACAGTTGAGGAGTGCAAGGCGAGGTGGACAAGCCTCCGTGACCGCTCCGTGCGCTTAAAGTCCAACATTGTGCCTCATGATGCGCGCTGTGTTAGTGGCGGTGTTGAAAATCGAGGGTTTCAACACCGCCATGCGTCGTGCTGAGGTAATCCAACCCGTCCCGATTGGATGGGCAATGGGCATACATAGGTCCTCCTCAGTAGGGTTGTGCGGTATCAAGAAAATACCGGTATTGCCGATACCGGTTTACGGGAATAATACCGGTACGTCCTCACACCGGTATCAGTTACGATACCGGTATACCGATACCGTGCCAAAATACCGGTACTACCGGTATCGGTATTTGCTTTTTTCGTGTTTTTTTTTACTTGTCCATTCTCAGACAATTATTAACCTCTACAGCATCGACCCCCTAAAATAAGTTTCCTATAGCGTCGGCCACTTCTTTTTTTACAATTCTTAACCCCTACCGTATAGCATAGACCCCCCTAAAATAAAGTTTCCTGTGGCGTCGGGCGTTGGCCATCTCTTTTTTTACAATTCGTAACCTCTACCGTATAGCATAAACCCCCTTAAAATAAAGTTTTGTGGCGTAGGCCATTTCTATTTTTACAATTCGTAAAGCTCCCTTCACACATTCCGTAATCGAACCACGATAGCGCCACCAATTTGATTATTGACACTATCGTGAAATTTGACCACGATAAACGCAGACCACGAGCAGACCTCACAACAATGTCACGCTGCCTGTACGTATGTGTCATAAACGGTCTTTAAATGGTCACGATGGAGTCATGACAGCTGTAAGACTACGTCACGAATGGAAAATCAACCGGTCATTTTGTCGTCACGATAGAGCTACATAACCACGACAGTGCCATGACGGTGCCATGCACGTATCACGAAAACGTCAAGAGCTAGCAACATGCCTCACACGTGGGTGTGTGTTCCCAAATGGTGATGGAGTAGGAAGGTGGGAGAAACAGGGGTGGGGGTTGGTATGGGAAGGGGGGAAACGGGGAAGGGGGGTTGTAATAAAGAAGGGGGTGTTGGTGTGGCGGGGGAAATGGGGGGAGGGGAGTTGGGGATGAGAAGGCGTTGTTGTTGTTGGCGATGTGAGTGGTTAAAAGTGGGGGGGGGGATGTCACCCAGTGGTGAGGGAGAAAGGGGGTAAGGAGTCGAGGGGGGTGTCACCGCGTGGTGAGGGAGTAGGGGGGTAGGGAGTCGAGGGAGGTGGTCACCGCGTGATGAGGGATTTAGGGGGGTAGGGAGTCGAGGGGGGGGTGTCACCGCGTGGTGAGGGGTAGGGGGAAGGGAGTCAGAGGAGGTTGGAGGTGAATGAGAAAGGGGGGAGAAGGGGGAAGGGGGTGCAAAAAAGGGGGGGAAGGTGGGTTGAAGTTGCGCGTAACGTTTTTTTATCGTCATGATAGACATACGACGATCACGATAGTGTCACGAAGCTGCTACATAGTTTAACGATAGCGTCACGATAGACTTACGATAGCGCTGCGTTGGGTACAAAAAGCGGGGAGTTCCCGATTTTTTAGTGCGCGCACTAACTTTTCGTGGCCTCGGCAGAGCGCGTCACGAGCGTCACGTCACGATCGGGCACGATGGACCCATAACCAGGACCATGACGGCGCTGCGCATTGTATTGTTGGCGCGCTCGTGGTTTCCATTAGGAATGTGTGAAGGGGGCTTTACCCCCACCGTACAGCATAGACCCCCCTAAAATAAAAATTTTATGTGGGGTTAGGCCTTTCTTTTTTTACAATTCGTAACCCCTAGCGTACAGAATAGACCCCCTAAAATAAATTTTTTATGGGGCGGAGGCCATTTCTTTTTTTACAATTCGTAACCCGTCCCGTACAGAAAGATCCCCGTAAAAAAAAGTTTTATGTGGGTGGGCCATTTCTTTTTTGTATCAGTATAGTATGTAAATGAACCTCTAAATAAGGAAAAAACAATAATTGATTCAAAATTTCCTTTTAACATTATTTTTTGGACAAATTTCCCGAGTTTCCCGGGAAGACGTTTGATAGTTTTATAGCCAGAGCTGGGCGGGATTTTAATAAATTGTTTTTAAATCTTTTGTGTATTAAAAATCTATTTATAATCATTCGTTTTATGATCTAAATACAGTAATTAATATTTTAATAAATATTTAAAAATTGTTTTTATATACTATAATATAAAAATGTAAATACTTTTTTATTCAATTTTTTTTTTCTTCAGTTAATTTTGGCCTTAAACCCTCCAACTATCTAGAATCCTATGTTACAGTGAACCAGTACTGTTTCCAATTTCGGGAAAAATTTATTATTTTAAGGAAAATTTAGGCCTGAAAAGGAATAATATAAATTTCAAAGGAAACGTAAAAAAAACTGGAAATTTTGTTTTTTTCAACAGTCTAGAGATACGTGAAAAGATTAAATACCCAGGTGAGAGATAATATTATAATGTGATGATGATGAGAGTTAAAACCAACATTAGATCCTTCAATATTTCCTTTTTGGTATTATAATTTTTTTTAAACGCCAACATACATGAATTTACGTTCTTATCTCCCTTCCCTCCTTGTCCTTCCCTCCCCCCCACCCCCTTTGCTCCAGTGATGGATAGGGGGGGGGAGGGAGGGGAAGATATCGCGGGTGTGACTCAAAAGGGGGTAAGCTAGGGGTTAAAAGTTGGAATAGTGGCGAAAAAACCTTTTAAATACACCTTATTATATATATAATATTATATATATAATATTTATATATAAATTTTTTTATATTATTATATATATTATATATATTTTATATATATTTTATTGTTTTTCCCCTTTTTATTTCTTTTTGATAGTTATTAAAATTTCTTTTTAGTATTGCTATGCTAATATTTCATTATTAAAATTTGCTATCATTTTTTATCACATACAAACCATAGATATAGGGGGTGGTGTTGGGGGTGGGGGGGTGTGCAGAGTGGGCACTAAAACATTAAATGTTTTTAAATTTTAAATACTAAACATGGGAGAAATTTTTTAAAATACTAAATACTAAATACATTTTACGAATTTTTTTGAATCTAAACACTAAATACATCAATTGTATTTAAATACTTTTGTAAATACTTTTTAAATCACAAAAATTTTTAAAACATGCCCGAAAAAAATAATCTCCTTAGGATTTCCTTAGATTTTGGGTTTCCTTAGAAATTTCCTTCTCAGCTGGCCAAATTTTCCCCTTGAAACCCCCCCCGGAAATTTCCTTCCAGGGGAAAAACATTTCACTGTAACATCAGGATGCCAATAGGGGGGCGGGTTTAGGCCAAATGGGCCTTGCACTGCTCACGATCTAGGGCTTCACCCAAAATGCCGCCCCCCAGAGCTGGGGTGGGGGACCAACAAACTTCACTTGCCGGGCCCGGGTTTTTTTGCCGCTTATGAAAATTTTTCCCTACCAAATATGTTTATCAGTAAAAAAAGATATACTGTTATCTGCGGAAATGTTTTTTCAAAAATATTATAAAAAAAAAAACCGTAAAACACACTAAAGAATCCCCTTATAGATCAAAAAATAATAACTAATTTTATTTAAACCTTCGCCTTTTTAATTTTTTGCCAGAAAAATTTTTACGTGAAAATATAAATATAAGCGGAATTTCATTAGTTTTCCCTTGATATATTTCTTTTTTCTGATAAATAAATTAGCAGCATGCAAAAATTACGTTAACAAATAAAAAAACATCATCAATCGGGAAAAAAATTACCCAAGATCATGATTTTATTTTTTTATTAGCGTAATTTATCATGTGTAATTATTTATCAGACAAAAAAAATATATCAATGAAAAGCTAATGAAATTCCGCTTCTATTGATTTCTCCTGAAAAAATTTTTTCCGAAAAAATATTAAATGGCAAAGGGGTTTAAAGTGTAAAGTTCTGCATTTTTGGCCTAAAAGGGTTTTCTTTGTTATTTTACGGTTTTTTTTTTGATAATATTAAAGAAAAAAAATTTTCCGAAGATAGCAGTATATCTTTTATACTGAACCTATATTTGTTGGGGGAAAATTCCATAAGTTGGCAAAACATGGGCAGCAAGTGGGTTTGTTGGTCCCACGTCGCATCTCCAGCGTCTTCGCGCCACAACGTGGGCTGTGACGTTACGGAAAGGCCCTTTAACTGCTAAAAAAAGTATACATTTTTTTTTTAAAAATTTTTTTAAAATCAATGTATTAATTAAATCATGAACCAATGTTTTTATAAATACTTTTTAAAAGTACAAAAGTTTTAAATAAAATTGATTTAAATATGCCCGCTCTGGGGTGGTGTGTGTGTACTGTGTGTGTGAGTGTGTACGTTGGGGATCTAGGTAGTATGATGGTAGGTGTATCAGTGATTCAGTAGCTTTATTATTTATTATGATCATTATCAAATTATTTTTATTTTTATTATTATTTTTAAATTTATTTTATTATTAATTTTTATTATCATTATTTTTAAAATTTTTATTTTTATTTCTTTATTGTTCCCAATATTATTTTATATCATATTATTGTTTTGATTATTAATCTGAGTTAGCCCAAAGCTCGCTTCGCTCCTTGGACACATATTCAGCCCAAATTTAAATTCTTTGGTTTAAAAAAAATTTGTGTTTCTGTCTTTAAGGCTTGAAAAATTTTTACTCCCCAAAGGGGGCAAGTCTAAGTGCATATTGTTGTAAAAGTTTACTCCCACGAGTGGGGGCAAGGCTAGAGTGCATATAGGTTGTAAAATGTTTACCCCACGAAGGGGGGCAAGGTCTAGAGGCTATGGCTTTTAAAAGTTTACCCCAGAATGGGGGCAAGGTTAGAGTGAATTGCTTGTAAAATGTTTATCCCGAATGGGGGAAAGGTCTAGAGTGCAAAAGGCTTGTAAAATGTTTACTCCACGATTGGGGGCAAGGGGTCTAAGAGTGCATATTGGCTTGAAAAAATGTTTCTCACAAAGGGGGCAAAGTCTAGAGTGCTATAGCTTGTAAAATTTTACTCCACGAATGGGGGCGGGTCTAGAGTGCATATGGCTTGTAAAATGTTTTCCCCACGAATGGGGCAAGGTTTTGAGTGCTTTTGGGTTGTAAAATGTTTACCCCACGAATGGGGGAAAGGTTAGAGGAATAAGGTTTGTAAAAGTTTACTCCACGAATGGGGGCAAGGTCTAGATGCAAGGGGTTGTAAAATTTACCCCACGAAGGGGGGAAGGGTTAGATAGTACTGCAGAAGGTAAAAATATTGGAAGAATTGGGGGTTTGGTGAAACAACATAAAAATTTGGCAGAAAATTTAAAAAAAGGTCTTGGGAAGATTTTTGGCTATGGGGGCCTTCCAGATTATCCATGAGCAGAGTCCCTGCCATTTAAAAAATGGTCCCAAAATATCTTCTCGAATGCGTATCCGCCATACAATGGTGCTTGGCCTTTTTTATTTTTTTCCTTTCCCCTTTTTTTTTTATCACTCATTTTTTCTACTCTAGGGGCATATTAATTGTTTTGGGTAAAATAGATGTGGTTTATCCAAGATAATTAAAATAAAAACATTTTAATTTTATTTGGAGCCAAAAGGGCTAATGATGGCTTGGAATTATGGCCTTGGACAGAAGGGGTTTTTTTAGACTGTGATGTTAATTTAATATAGACTCCAGAAATTTAATCACTTTCCATTTTTTTCCAATTCTTCTGTTTCAGGTGTGACAAGGGCCAAGTTACACAGATCCTCAAGCGGAACAACCTCCATTTTTTAGCCGCCCACCGCAGAGAAAAGTAAAGGAAAACGACAGTTTTCCCCCGAAAAACGCCTGTTCGCTTTTCCCAGGCTGTCCATTGCCCCCAATTTGGTTTGGGTGATCGGGTGATTTGGACGATTTTCTTTAAACACGAAAACCGGGCCCTGTCCCCCGTCTCTGTCTCAATTTGGCCTAAAACGGGAAAAAAAAGCTGACTTGAGCCCTGCCGGGAAAAAAACCTTTGTTCAGTGCAAAGGATTCTCCACCCCCAGAGTACGGGTCAAATCCTGGATGGTGCTGCCTCCAACATGCTCGACCAGGGACTGCAAAGACATTCCAAGTTATGCCCTGATTCTTGGGGCGTATGTCCATCCCAGCTTCAGCATGAGAAACTAGACATTGTCGGGATCGTACATGGCAGCAGCTTGAAGGCGGACACTCGCGCAAGAGAGGAAAGGAGTTAGGAGACGAGTCGCCCCATCAAGGCAGTTCCTGGAAACTGGCAAGATTTTTCCCCGCTCAACGACAAAAAGACGGAGCTGTTTCCCCCTCCCGGGCTTCTAACGGGCAGCATTGACCCAAAAAAACTCATCACCCAAAAGGGCACTGGTTTTCTTTGTCCAATCGCCGGGACGTGTCACCTAGCCCCATGCACGCACGCATGGGGGGAGGTGACCTCGTATCCTCCTGCACCTCAGGTGCCGTACAACAGGGGTCAGCAAAGTGCAAAGCCCCAGTTATACAGACTGGTAGTCCCGGCCATAGCATCAGCCAAATTTCCTAACACTCTGAATGTGGATTGAATTTGGGTGGGGAAGAGCTTTAGGTTCACGCTGCTCATGAGACGCCCAAAACTCTTGGTCCGACGATGTGTGGCCTTGCCGAGTTCCAGCCTTCACTGGGTGTGAACGGTGTCCCCTTTTTGGGGGAGGGGCAAAAAGACTGCATGGGACACCTGGACCACTATGGAAGGGGCACACCAGATTCTGCGCCTTGGGTGCCATGCCAGACCCCCGTGCCATTTGACGAGTGGGTGCAAAACCATGGAGCATTTGTGGTCCTGCTGCGATCGCACCAGCCAGAGGAGGGTGTGAACCAGGCAAGGGAAAAAAGCGTTCAGCAAAAAAGGGAGAGCTATTGATGGCTCCTTTACACAGGCTGCACTATCCAACACACCAAGAGACTGTCTACCAGGCTGGGCCTGTTTGGGGAAATAGACCCCCGCTCCAGAGCTTCCGTCACCAGGAATGGGCTGGAACAAGAAGCCTGGTGGTGGATGGAGTATAACCTGGACGACCCTACCAGAAGCATCAAAGCTTGCAGGGAACTCTTGCGGTGGCTGCAAAAAACCCGCAGAGGCGCTGCAAAGCCGAAGGCGGTCTTCAGTGTACAGTCTTGTCAGTGCGGTGGGAAAAGCTCTGAGTGACGTGGGTCACAGAGAACAGTTCATTACTGTTTGGGCAAATTTCCATCCTATTGAAAATTGCAATTAATAAATAAGCTATTTTTGTGTACCCCTGCTACCCACAAAAACAGAAGAAAAATTCTGGTTGTTGGGGCACGACGAAGGGTCCGATTTCAAAAAACGTAACATGACGTAAAAGGATAATTCTTTTTTTTTTAGCTCAAAATAGTAATATTTTCCCTTTAACTGTTATGTGGACAGTAAAATTACTGTGATGATTTAAATACAAAGGAAAAAAAATTTCCCCCCCTAGAATTGAATTTTAAACCTAATATCAAAGAATTTCAAATAAGCGATGGGGCCACTTGAAATGGGCCCCCATTTTTATCCAGGTCAATCTAGATGGGCCCCAAAACTAAAAAACACGACTGAAGCATAGTCTACCTCGGACCAAATTCCCTGCTTTTTTCATCAAACCCACAATATTTTACCCATCTGCAGTACTAGAGTGCATATCGGCTTTTAAAATGTTTGCTCCACGAATGGGGCAAAGGTCTAGGTGCATATTGGCTTGTTTTCCAAGCTCGCTCCCCTCGCTTGGACAAAAAGCCAAAATTAATCCTATTAATTAATTTTGGGTTAGGGCAGGTTTGAATAGAAGTAATTTAAGGTAGGATATTTAAAAAGTTGACTTTTGCCCGTGCGAGCTTGGACACGTTCCACATCTTTTTTTCCTGATCGATGTCTTTAAAAAAAGTAAAATAGGGAAGCAAAGAGCTCAAACATAATAAGACAAGTGTTTTGGAAAGTTTCGATCGGGAGAACTTTTGGAATCTTACGTGCAAGGTTTTTTCTGTAATTAAGATGAGACAAAAGGGGCAGGAGTACAACTAAAAAAGTGGTATTAGACAATATTTGAAAAGATAAAATTGAAAACTCTTTCGTAGATTTGATGAGGTTAATGATAGCCAGCGTAGGAGTTCAATGCATGAATGAATGTTTCACTCAAAAAAATTCCTGTTTTAATATTGTTGGGTTTTGTTTTTTACACTACAAAGTGATGATGGAGCCAACCCTCAGTAGCAATTGTTAAAAGAAAATTTGCCTCAATCATAATATCAAAGTTCATGCCCCATGATTCTCTTGTGGTGCACAAACTTGCCCCAAACCCCCAAAATATGTTGAAAATTTATGCCGTAAAATTTTTTTTTCCCACTTAATTTAGTCTTATCCCAAGAGGCAACATGCATTTAAAAAGTTTCAAAAAGGGTTTATATGAACCCCATAAAATCCTGGTCCAGCCAAACCCGGGGGTTGCCTATACAGGCATGTGTGAAAAGATTGTAGGTAGAAAGGGGATGCATTGGAGCTTTATTTCACGAATTTTAAAATTTAGTGACCCCAAACATGTAAAGATATGATTGTTCTGCCTTGAAAAAAAAAAGCTTACCCAAGCCTACCTCGAATTTCTGGATTACAACTTGGGTAAATTCAATTTATAATACGTCTTCCAGTCTGGGGCTCCAATTTTTTTTCACACTGGAAAATGAGACTGCAAAATCATTCGAAGCTTGTGTACTGATTTATGGATGTGAGCTTTGTTAAGAATGCGATATTTCATTACTTAGTCCTGGTCAAAATATTTTTTTTAAAATGTCTTTAAATTCCCGTTGAAATGTATTCTAGGAGGAGTGCATCAGCAACAGTAAGGGATCAAAACAAACGGAACAGTAACTAGCGCAGAACTTTCACCGTTTTATAATCATTCGTCTTTCTTTATTGAAGCTGTATCCCAGATTCAGAAAAGATATTACTTAATGACAAAAATTATGAATAGTGGCCGTGTAAACCCTCGTTCGCATCAATCTGAATCCCCATCCTTAGCATATATATTGATGAACTGCCCCCAATTCCAAAGTTGCCAATAAAATCTTGGGTGAAAAATGGGATGCACTGTTTGGATGAAGAACTTTTTAAACAACCCACTTCACAAAGTTTGGGGAATTGTGCTGAATAGAAAAAATGATGAGGGGCTGCCATGTTATTCCAATTTCCTTAGCATATCCACCCTCTTTTCATACCCTTTTCAAATGCAGCGGTTGAGCGTTTTTCAGCAAACTAAATCTAAATTTAAAAAATTTTCAAAGCCCCCTTTAAAAAAGAAACCCTAAGTGGCTTAAAGCATGCAATATATCAATGAAACGCTTGAAAAAAATCTTCACACAACCTAAATTTAGGGGCAATATGCTAAAAAACAATCAATAATGTCAAAATGATGAGCGTGGTCAGAGGTTGTAAAAATGTAATATGTATTAAAAAAATAAATATTTTATGTCCTGTAAATATACAAAAATGTATATGTACCTGTTACTTTTAAAGTGTTTTAAAGTTTTGTGGGTCAATAAAATTCTTATCAGTTATTTTTCCCAAAACTTTTTTTAAAGTGTGTTTTTATTAAACCAGAAATATTTTTTTAAAGGAAATTATATTAAACTAACAAACAAAAAGGCTTAACTTTACTATTTTGTTTTTTTTATCAATAAAAAATATGGATTTTTACCTACCTTTTTTTTTTTTTTTCTTTAATTATATATATAAAATATATATATTCGAATATATATCAGCGATTATTTTGGGGAAAAAAGTAAAAATTTAGGGGAAATTTACTTGACTCTAGGAAATTTAGCGGAGCTCATGGAAGGGCGGGGAGCACTGACAGCAGCCAAATCTCGGCCGGCAGCCGTGTGAAGGTTGGCCCCCCCCGCCCTACCACAAAGCACGTGAACAGGTCGCCCCCCCCTGTCCCTGAGGGGCTCTACACTGCCTGCCTTGGGTTTTGCCCCTGTCACTTGCAAGTGTCTTTGGACCTGACAGCCACGTGAGCAGGATTTTGTCCATGCTCTGGTTAAAGCTAGTTAAAGGGTTTGCTGAAAATATAACATGGTCTGTGATTCCTGTGAAAAGCGGCGCTCCCCCCAGGGTTGTAGTGGCTGCCCAGGAGGTCCTTGTTTTTTACCGCGTTGCTCAACGTTGTTGCAGACATTTTTGCGCTCTTAGCGTCCCTTGGGGTGAGACGGAGGCGAAAACCCCGTGGTCATGGATAGGCGGACGCAAGGGGGCCCCCGAGGGCTAGTTAAAAGGTAGGGGAAGCCCAAGGGTGGGAAACCCGCTGTTAGGGACAGGCGAGACCCCCACGGGGGAGCTCCCCTTTTGCCTGCGACGCTCATGGTGGGGGGGGACACGCTTGTGTCTGTAGCAGGTTTTTTTGTTGCGTTTGATAGTGGTCTTGGTTTTATTTTTACAAATATTACCGGTTTATCTTGGAGGACTTTAGATTATTGTTCCGCTATTTTTTTGAGGGAATGGATTACTTTTTTATCCCCATAATTTTTGATGACGTGAGGTCGGTCAAAATGAAAGCTGTAAATCTGACGACAGGATAAAAAAAAACAGCTCTTGGAATCTTATGCTCGAAGCAGATCCAGGCAACAAAAGGATCCCAGTTTACATGGATTCCTTGCACCATCTGGCGTGAAGGGTGGAAAAAAAAATTTTTTGACATTACGGTACTACTGGAACAAAAGGATTTGCGACTTTTGCCACCAACTGAAGGTTCTAAAATATCACAATAAAACCCGGGTCGATGATGTCTTTTCGGGAGAGAAAATGATCACAAAATAAAATTGAAGAAAAAAAATCCCTGGAAAAACGAAATGAAATATTGAAAGTATTTTCAAATTCCCCCAATTTCCCGTTATTAAAAAGCTTTAAACAATGTTATTGCAAAAAAATGCATTGATACAGGCTGAGGACATTTTTAAATTGATATAGGTTCCTTGCACGTGACGTACAGCCCTCGTTGTGCAGGCGACAATACGCGGGAGATGCGAGCGTGAAGGACCAACAAAACTCCTTATGTCTAGTGCCAAAACATAGACATAAGAGTACGAAAAAAAAATTGAGACATACAATCCTATGTACAAAATTACATCATAAGGTACATGGAAAAGACAGAAACAGAAGGAGTTACTTCTCACTACTACGGAGGAAATAACGGTGACTAGAGGATTGGGGAGCTGGTGAAGGAGTAGTAGAAGTAGCTGGTTGAGGCTGTGATGAGGGAGGTGAGATTCAGCAGGAACGGGGTTAGGGTCCTCACGGTTAAGGCCTTTGGAAACTTACTTAAGAGAATCGAGGTGGGCAACTTTCCTAGTGCCGTCAGTTAAGTGAAGCAACTGAACCTTATTCCCATGTTCCTGAGCTATGACCCGGAAGGGGCCGTCAAACTTAGGGTCTAATTTGGAGTGTTTGACTGCAACAAGGGAATACACAATGTCACCTACGTCAAGTGTAAATGTGGAAGCTGACTTATTGTGATATAGGAGCATATCAGCTTTAGAGAGAGCAAGTGATTGTTGGATACGTTGGTGTATTTGTTGGAACGTGTGAACCTTAGTCTTGACAAAGTCATCATAGTTGTATATAGGCTTAGAAGGTTTGGACAAAAGATCATAAGGAAGACATTTGTCCTGAGCAAACAGAATGTAATGTGGTGTCTCAGAGACAGACTTGTTGATGGTGGAATTGAGAGAAGCCATCACCTGAGGAGCATAGGTGTCCCAAAGGGTGTCAGTGTCAGGAATAATGGAGCGTAAAGTGTTGAGGATTTTACGGTTGCAACGTTCTACCAAACGTTAGCACTGGGGCGGTAAGCAAGAACATTACACTTCCTGATATTGAACTGTTGGCACAAAGAATCAAGAACTTGATTAACAAACTCCAGTGCCGTTATCAGACAACAGAACCTTGGGAGTAGTGAAAGGACAAATGACATGATCAAGAAATGCACGTGCCACTGTTTGTGCTGATTTGTTAGGCAGTGGAGCAATAATGGAAAAACGTGAAAAATGATCAACAGCAACCATTAAATATTGATTTCCACGTTCAGTAAGAGGGAGTTTCAACAAATCAATGCCAAGAAACTTCCCATGGTGCTGAAGGCACAGGATAACTGAGAATGGGAACATGAGCATGTATATCACCTTTAGTTCTTGCACACCTATGACATACTTCAATGTAGTCATTGATATCCTTTCTCATGGTGAGCCAGAAGAATTTAAGTCTAGCTTGTGAAAGTGACTTTTCTTGCAGATGTAACTGGTGTGTCATGAATTAAGACGACTGGACATGAGTTGAGGAAGACAATGTGGATAGACGAGAGTATGCTTCCTGTATGTGGTCTTTGACGCAACTGTTCCTGAAGAGGTAATGTGAAAGAGAAGGAAACTTAGGACAGGAACTGATNAATTAAAAGGACAAAGACATATCAAAAAGCGGCCACGTTGTGCTTTTTGGTTAGGCATGGAGCAATAAGGGAAAAACTTTGAAAAATGATCAACAGCAATCATTAAATATTGATTTCCACGTTCAGTAAGAGGCAGTTTTAACAAATCAATGCCAAGAACTTCCCATGGTGCTAAAGGCACAGGATAACTGAGAATGGGAACATGAGCATGTATATCACCTTTAGTTCTTGCACACCTATGACATACTTCAATGTAGTCATTGATATCCTTTCTCATGTTGAGCCAGAAGAATTTAAGTCGAGCTTGTGCAAGTGACTTTTCCTTGCCAGGATTGGGTGTGTCATGAATTAGTTTAAGGACAGACTGGACATGAGTTGGAGGAATGACAAGTTGGTGGATGAGACGAGACGGTTCATGCTTGCCTGTAAGTGTGGTTGCTTTGTAGAGCAACTGTTCCTGAAGGAGGTAATGTGAAAGAGAAAGAACCTTAGGAATGTCGGAGTCATCACCTGATTCAAGGTGATAGATGACCTTTGACCATGTGGGGTCATTGCGTTGAGCAGTGTAGAGATCATCGAGAGAAAGTGTGTCAAATGTGGATGTTTGCGTGGTGACAGGACATGTAAGTGCACAGTTGCGAGAAAGAGCATCAGCTGCAACGTTAGCTTTGCCTTGAATGTACGCAAACTCAGGCATGAAATCTTGAATTGTAAGTAACCATCGAGCCATGCGTCCTGACTGGTCCCTGGCCTTGAAGAGGTGAAGTAAGGGTTTATGATCCGTAAGGACCTTGATAGGATAGCCATGAATGAGGTAACGAAACTTCTTTAAGGACCAAATGACTGCAAGGGCTTCGATCTCTGTCACTGCGTAGTTCTTCTCTGCCCTTGTTAAGTAGACGAGAGGCATACGCGATGGGGCGTTGCTTGCCATCGTGGTCTTGCATGAGTACAGCACCGAGACCAGTGTAGCTAGCGTCAGTGTTGAGAATGAAGGGTTTAGTGTAGTCAGGGTACGCAAGTACAGGCGCAGAAGTGAGAGCGTGCTTAAGAGCAGCGAAAGCGTTTTCCTGACTGTCAGACCATTGGAAGGGCACATCTTTCTTGAAGAGTGAAGTGAGTGGAGAAGCCATGGCGGCAAATCCTTTGATAAATCTGCGGTAATAGGAGCTAAATCCTACGAAACTACGGACTTGATCTACATTGACTGGAGTAGGATAATTAGTTACAGCGCTGACTTTGTCATTTGACGTTTGAATACCGTCAGCGTTAATAAGATGGCCAAGAAAGGTAGTTTCTTTGCGTAGAAACGCGCATTTGGAGAGTTTAAGTTTCAAGCCTGCGTCCTGAAGACGAGTGAAAACTTTTCTGAGTCTCTGGAGATGTTCTGGGACTGATTTAGAGAAAACGATCAAGTCGTCAAGGTAGGAAAAAAGTGTATTACCCATTAAACCAGTGAATATGGAATTGATCATGCGTTGGAACGTCACGGGTGATCCAGAAAGACCCATAGGCATGCGACAGTACTGGTAATATCCTGAGGGTGTAGAAAAAGCAGTATATTCACGGCTCTCTGCGTCAAGTTCGACTTGCCAGAAGCCGGAGCACAAATCCAAGGTGGAAAAAACAGTGTTATGATCACCTAAATTCTGCAAAATATCCTCCAGGACTGGCATGGGATACCGAGAAGGAACAGTCAGTTTGTTAAGAGTTCGGAAATCTACTACAGGGCGCCATTCGTCTGAGCTCTTTGGAACCAGGAACATTGGGCTATTAGTGCGGTATGTAATGTTAGGAAAAGGGCTCCCGTAGGATTTTTGTGCTAAAATTGATTTTTTTGCAGTTCTGGCTTCTATAGGTATCAGATTAACAGAAAAAGATGGGGTCCCAATTTTCAGACCCCTTACCCCCCTTTTGGGGGCCACTTCCCTTTTGGGGCCCCCCGGCACTGACCATGCACCTATCTCCGCCAATAATTGACCGATTTTCATAATTTGAGTATCCTTTTGTAGGTTTTCAGGTATGCCGAGTCGATTTATAGCACTCATAAAGCAACTGGAAGTGTCCTTATAGCACTTCCGGTTCAGATTTAGCACTTCCGGTTCAGAGTATAGGGTCTAACTCCATTTTTTCTTTTTCAGGCATGTTGAAGAAGCAGTTTTGAGCTCAGTCAGATATACCCTGTGAACTGAGATCGTGGTAGTATCGCCAATATGTCGGAGGAGGACGGAGTTTGCGTGATCTGTAAAGAAGGTGCCACATCAAAGAAGCGATTGGTGAACAATCCGGTCATGACAGATGAAATTTTACAACACTGTCAAGAGAGAGTGTCTCTTGGTGATACTGAAAGTGACATTCATAGACTACTAAATTACTTGTCAGGTTTAAATGAAGTAGAACTCAAGTACGTTCGGTATCATAGTGAATGTCGGAAACCTATCGTCAACAAGAACAAGATTGAACGTCTTAGGAAGAGATCCCGAACCGATTCACCTGTCTGCGCTCCACGAGGACCGGGGCGACCTTCAAGTGCTGTGGGATCTGTTCGGCCAAAGCGGTCAAAGACTATTCCAAAGGAACAAGTGTGTCTATTTTCCAACTGTGACTTCTGTCCCAAGAATGACTCAGAGCCACTGCACCGTGTTCTTACTGACTCAATGGGTAAAACACTCCTACAGATCAAGCAGAAAACCCCAGATGACCATGTTAGAGTTTCAGTAGCGGACCTTGAAGAACCCGGCGACGCATCAGCTCTTGAAAAGCACTATCATCGGACATGTTTGCGCTCTGCACAGCGAATATCAACGAGGACAGATCACAGTAATGTGCCAATCATTCGCTCATTATGTGATGCACAATTGGTCCTCGCTATTCAAAACACCTTGAGTGACGAGGATGTTACACTGAGCATGGCTGAGGTAAATGATGCCTACTTGTCAATTTTGAAAAGATACCGTGTGGATGTAAAGAGAGTGGAGAACTATCGGAAATACCTCAAAGACTCATCAGCGAGCGCCTTCCAGAAGTGAAGTTTGTCACATCACTAAGACGGAATGAGCCTGACCGTCTTGTGCTCTCCACTGCAGTCACGATGGCCATGGATTACAGGTCCTCAATGATGAATGATGATGAGATAGTTGGTCACCTGAAGAATGTCGCCAACCTTCTGCGAGAAGAGATGCTGCAACAACGCAGTTGGTCGTTTACAGACAGCTTCAGTAATTTTGAAAATCCGTCTTACTCCAGTTCTTCATGAGTCACCTCTCTTGGTAGCCATGTTGTCAAAGTGTCCGGAATACGAGACCAGGAGGTGGACAAAACTATCGGACGTTTCATGCCAGTCTTGTCCAAAATACTCGGACTGATCGCCAGGTGAAACATCAGACAAAGAAAGACAGTGCCTTCCGACAAACAGTCCAGACCCTCTGTCAATCGGTCTTCCCTTGCTGTTCATTCTAGAGTGCGTGACAAGAATCTTGTTGAAAACTCTCAGCTGTGTATATTGGAAGTGACTACCTTCACATCATTGACTTAGAGAAACGAGTTGAGCAGAGTGTTCTCCAGCGGATGAAGGAGGCTGGTGGATTTTGTCTCCCAAACTTTGTCAAGAAAGCCTGAACACTGGTTTGCGATCGATAATATGACCTCCTGGAAGACACACCGACGGGGCAAGGAACCTTCCATGGCACAGTGGTTGTCATGTTCCAGCAAGATAAAGATGGAGAGTTCATGAACCGACCACTTGAAATACCAGAAAAGCTTCTCTCACAAAAGCCTCTGGCCTTTGACGTGAACATGGTGCAAGAACCAGTCATCAAAACCACTCCATTGAGATTATCGGTCTATGAAATGGGAAAGAGGAAGAATATTCTGAGCAAAGACTTCACTCACACCTGGGCACTTGCAAACTACCTTGGAACTGATGATGGCACGGATATGATTGTGGATTTCACTGAAACTGAGTCAGCGAAGGAACAAACACAGGACAGTGACATGCAAGGAATCAGGAAGAGTGCCCCCATGAGAGCACTCCAGTCGACGCTATACTATCAGTCAAGGAACAAGCAAACCAACCAGGGAAATTGGTCAAGAAAGATGTGATGCCAACCTGGGCTGCTACCAAATCTCTGCTGTTATCCCAGTCATCCGACAGCCCAACACGCACGAATGTAGAGGTGATCGCTCCATTATTCAAGACCATACCCACTGACTATGGGACTCTTTACACTGTTCTTCGGTTAGCCCAGGGAATCTCTGCCACTGTCATTGGTCCACAGAGAAAAACTTTGATAACACTGGACCTGGACCTATATTCACGTGCTTTGAAAATTCAGCAGTCAGTTGGGGACACCAATTGGATCCTAAGGGCAGGAGCTCTCCATATTGCATTTGCTGCTTTACATGCTCTCGGGAAAACGATAGATGGCAGTAGCCTGGATATATGTGCCATTGAAAGTGGTGCATACACATCAGCAGCCCTTCGTGGGATCTTCAGTGGCAAAGCATACAAAAGAGGCATCGAATACCACATCACAATCAGTCTAGCAATTATGATTGATGCGTTTGATGTCATATTATCCACTCTTTCAAAAGGCCCAGTTAGTGTCCGGTGCAATGCTTTCAAGGACAAGCTTCATTCACGTAACCCCGATATGACTGAAGACTATGAATATGTCAGATCATGGTACGCTGGAAATGTGAAGCCACTGGAGGAGGATGAAAACATTGGAGTTTGCAGAATTCCTTTCAGCATACCTCGATCAAGTGGAAAGCCTTCTTCATTTCGTCAGCTCTTGCCGCTCAGGGGACTGGCAGAGTTATCTTGCTTCCTTGGAGAACCTGATCAAGTATTTCTTCGCACGGGATCTCTAAATTACGCTCGACTGATGCCTGTCCATCTTGCACAAATGAATGCGCTGGAAGATAATGAGCCTGAAACATGGAATGCATTGATGTCCGGTGACTTTGTTGTTGCAAAATCAGAGATACCCTTCACGAATCTCGCCACAGATCAGGCACTCGAACAGGAAATCAAGAACTAAAGGGACACGGTGGTTATGGTAGGACTCAGCAGAGATGAAGCTGCTCTCAATCGACTCGTCACCACTACACCTTGCCTTGCCCGTATCGTTGACGAGTATCTTGAGAGCTTCCCAAAAGTTTCCAGGTCATCCGAACGCACAGAGCATTACCAGCTGTCTGGACAGATTGCACTGAGGTCAAGAGAGACTGCCATAAAGATCCGTCAATCAATAGAGTTGCACTGCACAGACAACCCTTTCAGAGTGAAGACACCATTGAAAAGTTTAGTTTCATCAGCTCTTGTGCCAGAGGTAGCAAGCATGATATTCTGCATTATGCAGAAAAGGGTCAGAAGCGATTCGAGGAGTTCGTTGTGAACGTCTGACTACCACATCAATCTCTCGGTTTGGGACAAGATGAAGAAGCTCAAGTTGAAGGCATTCTCAAGTTGGATGGATAAATCAAAAGTACGCATTGGAGATAAAGTCATGAAATTGCGTGAGGATCGTAATTTACTGGGCAGATTCTTCATTGTTCAGGGAAGCCGACCAGGTCTAGTGCCAAAATTCGAGGAAATAATTGGCAAGTACGAGATGTCAACAGTTGCCCCGCTCTCTGTGTGCTGTTGATAGATCTTTGTACATCCCAACTGACAAGGCAGTCTGATGCATGCAGTTGAAGATTGCCACGGTTGAATCCCTTGATGTTCCTCCAGTACCAGACAAAGGGCAGGAAGATCCTCCAGTTAAAGTTCTCATCATTGATGCAATGGGTGTACTTCAGAGTATGACAAAGACGCCAAATATGCTGAAGATTTCACACCTTCAGGATGCATTCAACAAACGCATAGAGACAATGATGACAAGCTATGATGAGGGGCGTGTTGTGTTTGATCGATACTTGGATCTGTCGTTGAAAAAACAAGACCCGGCAGAAGCGATCAACCACATCCATTGAGTACGAAGTTCATCCCGAAATGAAGCTCACCATGTCCATTAAGGAGTTACTTTCAGCATCAAAAACAAAGCGGAAGCTCACATGCTTGTTTGGCCAAGGACTGCTTGACTATTTCGCAAGCAAAGATTCATTCGTGCTCGTTGTCGTGTACGATGATCATATCAAGGGACTAGGTTTTGAGTATGCTCATACACATGAAGAGGCTGACACATTGATTCAAAACCAAGTACTTGCCTCTACAGCCTGTGGTGCTGCCAGAAAGATCTGCGTATGGTCGCCCGACACTGACGTACTCCTGCTCCTTCTTGATCTTATCGCCTCCAGACAGATAGCATCTACTATATCCTTGAAGTTTCATACAGGCAAAAGAAAGAAGAAACGGGAAATAGACATCTTTGAAAGAGTGCAGGTTATTGGCCGTCGCAAATGTCAAGGACTTCTTGGACTCCACAACTTCTCAGGTGCTGATTGGGGAGGCAGATTCATAGGAATTTTAAAGAAATCATGGGTAGATGCATACCTATAGCTTGATGATGATGACCCTGCCATTGACTGCTTCAAAGCATTAGGGTGCATTTCTATTCCTGCCGAGTTGGTCAATGACGAGCTTCCCACGCAGGTGAAAGCGTTGGAGACTTTTGTGTGTCATGTCTACAGTTCAAAAGGTCCAGCAACCCTACCATCACTCAGGTGGGAGCTGTTTCGGTCAAAGAACTTGGAAGGGGAAATGCTTCCACCAACTCGTGCTGCATTGCTTCCCCATATCATGCGTGCAAACTACATGACAATGCGGGACAAGTCATACCCTGAAAATTGTCCAACCCTTCCTGCAATTGAAAAAAATGGATGGAAATTGGAGAAAGGCGCGTATGTTCCACTGACATGTCTTGCCCTGCCTGCCCCACAAGCTGTAGTTGAACTCGTCAAATGTGGCTGCAAAGTAGGATGCAAGGGAAATAGGTGTAGCTGCTTGAAGAATGGCCTGCCCTGTACTCCTCTCTGTAAATGCTATGGCAGTGATTGCGCAAACGCTATTCGGGAGGACATTTCAAATATGGACATTGATGAATAACTGATTGATTTTACGTCCGATTTTGACAGTATCGCAAAATCGGACGTATCGATAAATACTAACGCGCTTTGGGTGGATGGTTGGGCGCAGGGGTGGGTGGTAACTCCGCCAGTGGAACTCCACTGTCTGTCTTAAGCCAGAATAAAGGAGGAAAGACAACCCTGTTAACATTATTTAAGTATGCCTAGCATAAAACGTGGCATGGAAAAGTAGCTTAGACGGCTTTCGTAATAGAAGCGGGTGAGAAAACAACGAAAAATAGAGGTTTCGGTTATACCAAATCTGGACGTGATAGAGAAATTTAGATATCAGACCTGACATCAGCATCAGCAATTTAGTAGGAATCAGTAGTTCACGTGTCTGTAACAAAGAAAATGTTGAAATTTGTTGCTTAGTGTTACCAGAGACCAATCCTGGGGGGGCCAAAAGAGGAATGACCCCCCAGAAAGGGGGTGAGGGGTCTGAAAATTGAAACCCCATCTTTTTCTGTTAATCTGATACCTATAGAAGCCAGAACTGCAAAAAAATAAATTTTAGCACAAAAATCCTACGGGAATACATGGCATACCACACTATATTGAAAGGACTGCTCGAGTCTTCAATGAATCCATCAGTTAGCATTTCGGAGACCATGCGATCGACAATGGCATTCTTACTGTGGGCCATGCGATACGCTGGTATGTAGGCAGGTTGGGCGTCTTTCATAAGCTTAATCTTATGAGTGACGACGTTGGTTTTACCTAGTGTCTCACCGGGGAGAGACACAATACTCCTGAAGTCGGTCAAGAGTTGAATAAGCTCATCCTGGGAATCTGGATGGTCTGTGGTTTGCACATGAGCTTGAAAGTCAGACAAATTTGGAGACGCCTGAACTGAAATGGAGTTAACTGAACTCGTGGACTCTTGTGGACATTCGGTGACACGAACGTCAGCTGCGTAGACGTAAAATGTACAAAGCCGTGTACCACAAGTGAGAGTGACTGGAACTGTGGTGACGTTAACCACATAAAGGTTTGATCTGCCATGATTTTTGAGTCTGCACAGCGCTGCAGGAACAGCTAGAGCAGAATGAGTGACCGTCTCAGGGAGAGACATAGCATCGACGTTCGAAACGCCTTTTACCCGAACGTCTACAAGTGTGCAGGTGTGTGGTAGAAGCTCAACGTTGGACGAGATGACAGCGTGACAGTGCTTAGCTTGGTCTTCTAAGACCTTGTGAAGTGAGACTTCTGGAAGTGGAGTGGTGTTATTAGACGTAGAAGCGTCTGTATCATACGCGACGAAAGTCT
>JACEEZ010003221.1:0-26107 GCA_016584305.1 Chionoecetes opilio
GAGGAGGAGGAGGAGGGAGGAGGAGGAGGAGGAGGAGGAGGAGGAGAGGAGGAGGGAGGAGAGGAGGAGGAGGAGAGGAACATGAGCAAGAAAAATGTTGACGAAGAGGAGGAGGAGGAAGAAAATGTTGAGAAAAAGGAGGAGAAAAGGAGAAAAAAGTGCATGAGCAAAAAATGTTGAGGAGGAGGAGAGGAGGAGAGGAGGAGGAGGGGAGCAGTTCACAGTGCCCCACTATACAGAAGCAAGGGTTGTCTGTCTGTATAATGGTCTCTCATGTATTGAAGAGTGTATATGATAAGTTAATAGCAACTCAATGAGATCTAAGGAGACTCAACACTGTACATCTAGTCTCTACTTTTACTGTATATTACAACTAGTAACAAGCAATTAAACAACCACTAACAAGGTCTTTACAATATGATTAGAGTCTATTCGCTTGTTTTAGTAATCATTTTCCTTTTTTTCTCTTTAACCCCTTGAGACCCAAAGCGTAATTTCCATTGTAACATTGACCATTAAACAATTTTTAGTGATATAAGAAATATTTTTATAGATATACCATTTAGTATCCTTGTCCACTATTTTAATTTGTATATTAAGTTACTTTTTGTAATTTTATGGTTCGATAACATACTTTTTTTATAGCAAAGGAAAAATCTGGGCGTGGAGGGGTTAAAACATTCATATGCTAGGCGCCCCATTGACTTGCAGGCCCAGAACGTATATTTCCATTGTAATTTGGCGTTCATTATAGACTATTTTATATATATCCTCTGTATTGTACCCTTGTCTACTAGCTAATTCGGTATACATTATGATACTTTTCGTAATTTTATAGCTAACATCAGACGATTTTATATAGCAAAGGAAAGATCTGGATTTGAAGGGGTTAACATCTCTTTTGCATCATGATTTAAGGTAATATTATCAATACATTTAAGATTGATGGTTCTTTTTTACTGTACCAAAACTAAGGTCTATATACAACAACAAGGTCAACACCACTAAGGTCTAAACACAAACAACAAGGTCAACACAACTAAGGTCTACACACAACAACAAGGTCATCACAACTAAGGTCTAAACACAACAACAAGGTCAACACAACTAAGGTCTAAACACAACAACAAGGTCAACACAGCTAAGGTCTACACACAACAACAAGGTCAACACAACTAAGGTCTATACACAACAACAAGGTCAACACCACTATGGTCTACACACAACAAGGTCATCACAACTAAGGTCTATATACAACAACAAGGTCATCACAACTAAGGTCTATACACAACAAGGTCAACACCACTATTGTCTACACACAACAACAAGGTCATCACAAATAAGGCCTATACACAACAAGGTCAACACAACTAAGGTCTATATACAACAACAAGGTCAACACCACTATTGTCTACACACAACAACAAGGTCATCACAACTAAGGTCTATATACAACAACAAGGTCAACTAAGGTCTATACACAACAACAAGGTAAACACAACTAAGGTCTACACACAACAAGGTCAGCACAACTAAGGTCTATATACAACAACAAGGTCATCACAACTAAGGTCTACACACAACAACAAGGTCAACTAAGGTCTATATACAACAACAAGGTCATCACAACTAAGGTCTTAACACAAAAAACAAGGTCAACTAAGGTCTATATAAACAACAAGGTCAACAAAGGGTTTCTATATACAACAACAAGGTATCACAACTAAGGTCAGCACAACTAAGGTATATATACAACAAGGTCAACACAACTAAAGTCTACACACAACAACAAGGTCAACTAAGGTCTATACACAACAACAAGGTCAACTAAGGTCTATATACAACAACAAGGTCAACACAACTAAGGTCTATACACAACAACAAGGTCAACACAACTAAGGTCTATATACAACAACAAGGTCAACACCACTATGGTCTATACACAACAACAAGGTCAACACCACTATGGTCTACACACAACAACAAGGTCAACACAACTATGGTCTACACACAACAACAAGGTCAACACAACTAAGGTCTGTACACAACAACAAAGTCAACATAACTAAGGTCTACACACAAAAAGGGTCAACACAACTATGGTCTACACACAACAACAAGGTCAACTAAGGTCTATACACAACAACAAGGTCAACACAACTAAGGTCTACACACAACAACAAGGTCAACACAACTAAGGTCTATACACAACAACAAGGTCAACACAACTAAGGTCTATACACAACAACAAGGTCAACACACAACAACAAGGTCATCACAACTAAGGTCTAAACACAACAAGGTCATCACAACTAAGGTCAACACACAACAAGGTCAACACAACTAATGTCTATATACAACAACAAGGTCATCACAACAACAAGGTCAAACAACAAAGGTCTACACAAAACAACAAGGTCACACAACTAAGGTCTACACACAACAACAAGGTCAACACAACTAAGGTCTACACACAACAACAAGGTCAACACAACAAGGTCTATACACAACAAGGTCAACACAACAAAGGTCTATACACACAACAAGGTCAACACAACTAAGGTCTATACCAACAACAAGGTCAACACACTAAGGTCTATACACAACAAGGTCAACACAACTAAGGTCTAACACACAACAACAAGGTCAACACAACTAAGGTCTAAAACACAACAAGGTCAACACAACAAAGTCTACCCCACAACAACAAGGTCAACACAACTAAGGTCTACACACAACAACAAGGTCAACACAACTAAGGTCTATACAACAACAACAAGGTCACACAACTAAGGTCTATACACAACGTACTAAAAAATAGTGTGTCGTACTTAGGGTATCCTCGATTTCCTCTGATCCCCTTCTCCCCTCTCTTTGGGGTTTCGTGTGCCTGGGGAAAGGGAGGAAACGGAATGCATGTACTGGTTGACTTAAAGAACATAAGAGCATAAGAAAATAAGGAAGCTACAAGAGGCAGGGAGACCTACACGTGGTAGTTCCTGTTACTTATCCCCTTGAGGCCCAGAACGTAATTTCCATTGTAGTTTGGTACCATTTAAACGATTTTTAGTGAATATAAACAATATTTTGGAGAAAATGACCTTTTTAGTATCCTTGTCCACTAACTAATTTGGTATATCAGTGACTTTTCTTTAATTTTATGGCTCGACACCATACAATTTTCTATAGCAAAGGAAAGATTTGGGTGTGAAGGGGTTACTGATTTGTTTTTTCATCGCGATTGGTAGCCTACTCAGCAATACAAATATAAAAACTAGTGAAAGAAATATAGAATGACCTATTTTTCACGATAGCTGACATGAATTTTCTGTCAGTATTATTTTGTTTCACACACCCCACACACACACACAACACACACAACAACACAACACACACACACACCAACAAACACACACACACCCACCACACACAAAACACACACACACACACACACACACACATACACACACACACACACACACACACACAAAACACACAAGGATCTGGCTCATATATAACACATCTAATCTAATTCCGGACCATAGCAATTTTTTTCTTCTGGTCTTACAAATAACCTCTTTCCTTCACCTCCGTAATCTAAATACATGTTGTTTTTTCATCATATTGGGACTCTCCTTCTTCTTATCTCCCTCCTCCTCCTTATCTCCCTCCTCCTCCTTATCCTCCTCCTCCTCCCTTTTCCCCCTCCCCCTCCTCCTCCTCCTTCTCCATACTGTGTGCAGTTCTGGTCACCTTATTATAAAAAGGACATAGATAAACTAGAAAAAATACAGCGCAGAGTAACCAAAATGATACCTAGATTGCGTAATAAATCGTACGAAAATCGGCTCAAAGAACTTAACTTATTCCCACTAACAAAACGAAGGATAAGAGGTGACCTACATGAAGTATTTAAAATCTTCAATGGTTTTACGAACGTAGTCCCAGAAAATCTTTTCACGCTAGACCGGTCAAAACTCAACTAGAAACACGGATTTAAAATAAGCAGGAAACGGTTTGTAACGAACGAAGCAAAGTACTTCTTCACAAACCGTGTTGTAAACGTATGGAATGGGCTTTCCCTCAGACGTAGTAAACTCAAATACAATAGAATCATTTAAAAATCGCCTCGATAAATATTTCATATCAAATCCCGGTTGTCACTGTTTATCTCGGAATAATAAATTATCTCGCGGGCCTCTGATATTACTCTCATTGCGTAAATGATTGCGATCGCGCTACACAACCCCTCCCACACGTCTCAGACAGCCCCGAGTAAACGGTCACTACTACAACTTTTGACCTGTGACGGGCTGTGGTTCAGTAAGGGCCCTGTCAGTTAGTGACCACCATCGGGATTTATATCCCAGGGGTCACTGCTGCAGGGGCATTGAAGTGCACGGCGCCCTACTTGGAAAGTGCACTACCGCAGTGGATTGAACGGAGCTGGGGCCTGATGACTGCTGCCTCCCAAGAAGCGCCAGGCAAGGCTCCCGCACCCCCCTTTGGGAACCCTTCCACACTGAGCCTACACCAACACTACATTAGCCCTCATAACACACACAGATAGCCCCGAGTTAACGGTTACCACTACTACTCTCGACCTGTGACGGGTTGTGGACCAGTAAGGGGTCCTGTCAGTTAGTGACCACCATGGGGATTTAAGGTACCAGGGGTCCACTGCTGCAGGAGGCATTGAAGTGTACGGCGTCCTACATGGAAGTACACAATCCGCAGTGGATTGAACGGAGCTGGGGCCTGATTGACTGCTGCCTCCAAGAAAAGCGCCAGGCAAGGCTGCCGCACCACCCTTGAACCTCCACACTGTTTCACACCATTACAAAAACACACATAACATGACCTATCTATCAAGCACTAAAACCTACCCCCAAAACTAGTAGTAGTTAGCCATAGATTACAGCTTTCAAATTTCCTCACAAATTCCATGCAGTTTTTTCTATACGCATGGTATCACTTCATTTCCGGCCCGCTTCGGCTGGAGGGATGGGTGGGTGGGGAGGAGCCTTCTACTTTCCCATCCTTTTTCTCTTATCATCTAGTTAGTGTAGTATAGTTAAAGCAAAACCTTGTAAGGACCTATCGGGCTGTTGCTGTTTGTGTTTCCTTTGTAATTTGTAATCCCTATCTCCTCCCTATTTTTCAACATTTTGGGACTCCTTCCTATCTTCCTCCTCCTCCACCACCTCCTCCTTCTCCTATCTCCGCCCGAGGGATTGCTAACTATCACTCCTCCCTAACCTCGAACCATCGCCGCCCAATCCTCTTATCGGGCGAAACCAATTCACACGAGATTCAATTCTGACAACCCATGTTTTTTATTGATTATAATATTTTATGTGAAAATGATTCATTCACGATTTAGGCTTAGATGGTTACTCTCCCTTTCCCTTCTTTTCCTTTCCCTTCTCTTGGCTTATAGTCCCTTCCCTTCCTTTCCCTTCTCTTGGCTTATAGTCTCTTCCCTTCCTTTCCCTTCTCTTGGCTTATAGTCCCTTCCCTTCCCTTCCCTTCCTTTCCCTTCTCTTGTGTCCCTTTCCCTTCCCTTTCCTTGTCTTATATTCCCTTCCCTTCCTTTCCCTTCTCTTCTCCTGTCTCCCTTTCCCTTCCCTTCACTTTCCATTATCTTGTGTCCTTTTCCATTCCCTTCCTTTCCTTTCTCTTGTATTCTATTAACTTCCCTTCCTTTCCCTTCCCTACCCTTCCCTTCCCTTCCCTTCCCTTCCATTCCCTTCCTTTCCCTTCCCTTCCTTTCCCTTCCCTTCCCTTCCTTTCCCTTCCCTTCCCTTCTCTTCCCTTCCCTTCTATTCCCTTCCCCTTCCCCTTTCCCCTTTCCCTTTACTTAGCATCCTCCCCTTACCTAACCTTACTCTTCCCTTTCATCCTTCCCTTCTTCCAACCATAAAAAAACATAAGAACATAAGAAATAAGAACACAAGAAAAAAGGGGAAAATTTACCCAAAAACAACACGAATCATTAAAAAAGGCACGAAGAGTAGGGCAACATGCACGGGTGGTCAGGGCAGCATGGATCAGAGCACGCACCTGTTCGCTCTCTCTTGTTTGTCTTGCATTACTGATTACACCGATTTATTGCAAGGTAAACACGACGGCAGGGCATTCGTTCCCAGTGACCCGACAGCGGCTTTTGCTTGCTGGCGTGATTCAAGGGATGGTAAGGTTAAGGGAAAGGATAGGAAGGGGATAAAAGATGTTGGGGTGTTGGTTTTCCAGGTTTTAAGTTTTGTTAGCCTGTTTGTTAGGGGTAGCGTTGTTAAGGGGGGGATTAGAAGAATATATTTTAAAATTACTACCGCAAGGCCGCCCTCCGGGGGAACTTTTTGGCAGCTGCGGAGGGTATTGTGGTTTTTCGGCCCACACCTGTGTTTGGCCCACCCATTCATCACCCATTACCCATCACCCCCACACTTCACTCACCCTTACCCATACCCCCCACACTTTTCACTCACAATTACCCATCACCACACACCCATTCACCCCCATTACCATCCCCCCACCCATTCACTCACCATTACCATCACCCCCACCCCACTCACCTTTACCATCACCACAAAACCCCTTCACTCCCCATTACCCATCACCACACACCCTTCACTCACCCATTACCCATCACCCCACCTATTCCTTTCCCATCACCCCCCACCATTCATAAACCATCACCCCACCCATTACCATCACCCACCCATTCACCACCCATTACCATCCCCCTACATCAAGGTTTCTCAATTCTCGCACCAATTTTTTCACAATTCTCGCTATAAGTTGCTAAAAAAAAAAAAAAATTGATGGGTCATCTCAAAAGTGGGTTTAAAAACCTTCCCTGCTCGGACCCGTTCCAAAATGGTGCCTTTATGTTGGATTCGCCACGGGGGGGCAAACCTTTACCAAACCAATACAACCCACCCCCCACACAACAAGCAACACACTTTCGTTATATAATATATATATATATAATATCTATATTATATTAGAGAGAGGAAGAGAGAGAGAGAGAGAAGAGAGAAAAAAGGGAGGAGAAGAGAGGGGAAGACGAGAGAGAAGGGAGGGGAGAGGGAGAAGGCATGAGCATGTTAATAATCCTCAGCTTCTGGATATTTAAGGCGACATCTCTCCACGGTGTGTGGTGTGTGTGGTGTGTGTGTTGTGTGTGTGTTGTGTGTGTGTGTGTGTGTGGTGTGTGGTGTGTGTGTGAAGCTAAACCATTGTACACACCAGCCTACATGTCCACGGGGGTTCCCCTGAAGCAGTCATAGGCTCGAGTTTTATTGTTCCCCTATATTGTGCAAGTCAGAGGAGAGAGAGGAGAAGAGAAGACGAGAGAGAGACGAGAGAG
The DNA here is from genome assembly GCA_016584305.1 of Chionoecetes opilio. Taxonomy (NCBI): domain Eukaryota; kingdom Metazoa; phylum Arthropoda; class Malacostraca; order Decapoda; family Majidae; genus Chionoecetes; species Chionoecetes opilio. Next base: position 7,373 of record JACEEZ010003221.1, read on the forward strand.
AGAGAAAGAGAGAGAGAGGGGAGAGAGAGAGAGATGGAAAAAGAGAAGAAAAATACTTCAATTGGACTGAAAGACAAGAAAAAAAAATCTCCCTGTCCATACCCCCTATTAAAGTTGGTCTGGATTGAATATTGAAAATTTTGAAGACCTTTCTACTATGACGACTACTCTGGTGTGTGTGGTGGTTGGTGTGTGTTGTGGTGTGTGTTGTGTTTTGGTGGTGTGTGTGTGTTGTGTGTGTGGGTTGGTGGTGGGTGGTGGGGGGGGTTTTGTGTGGGGGGGGGTGTGTGGTGGTGTGGTGGTGTGTTTTCCCATTTTTTAGCTCGTAAAGTGAAAATTGGAAAGTTATTCTTAGCACCTAAGCAAATTTTTTTACGTATTACAATCCACTTAATTGGTGAATGTAAATATATATAATATATATATAATATATGAAGAGGGGAGAGAGGGGAGGAGGAGAGAGAAGGGGGAAGAAGGCGATAGAGGAAGAGGAGCGAGGGGAGGAGAACGGGAGAGGATGAGGCGAAGGAGGGGAAAAGGGGGAGGCGGAGAGCAGAGATGAAGGGGAGAGAGGAGAGAGAGAGAGAGGAGAGAGAGAGAGAAGAGAAGAGAAAAGGAGAAGAAAAAGGAGAAGAGGAAAGGAAGAGAAAAGGGGAATAGCAGGCCTGAAAAGATAGGAGTTACTAAGGAGGAGAAGGAGGGGAGAGATTTATACACTGTAAAAAAATGCAGAGATAAAAAGGGGTATAACGGGGAATAAGTATAATTACGAGTTAAATACCCGTGCTTCCCCAATACCTCTCTCATAAAGAGGAGGGGTATTTTAATGCAAATTATACCCTTCATTAGACTTAGTCACAATGTGTTTGGGGTAACCTAAAAGTGTAGGCAATAATTGTGCGGGTTTTTAATTACGACCCCTTGGGTTGAATGATTTAATTGTTAGAATTTCATTGACTAATAAATCTCCTCGTCACAACTAATTGGAAAACTGGGTTAGTAAGGGAAAGCTGCCACCAGTCCAGGCAAAGTAAGTTCTAGGGTTTTAACCCCTGAACACAAATTTACTATATGAGAAGTTTTTGGCAGTGGGGATTTGCTTTATTATTACACCGGGGTAAGGTTTGAGACTCTTTTTGAGACGTGGGGAATATTAACAAGGGATAACAATGAAACCTATATATAGATATATGATGATATATTAAAACAAGTGAGGGGGGGAAATAGGGGCGAGTTACGCATATCTTACCTGAAGGAAGCGGAGGAGAAACTGATGGTCGCGTGGTCCCACCAGAGGAAAGGCTTGGAAGATCCGCGGGAAAAGGGACATGTTCGGAACTATGAGAGGCTTCCCTGAAGGGAATTAAGACTTTCGAATGACTCTTATTAGCTAAAGAAGCAAGTATACGTATGAAATGACTCCCTATGACCAGTTTCTTTAAATTTGATATAGAAAAATTTTAATACATTTATGCTAATATCCGGGGAGAGTTTTTTCTCCCATCGGTCAAACCTACGAAAGTGTTTTTCAGAGTGACGGGGTATAGGGAAATCGTACCATAAATTTGGTCGACTTTTAATTCAGCGAAAACTCGACTAACCCCACCATTTATAGGCGTACCCGACTCTATTTTGTGTGTTTTAAGGACACTAAGAATCTAAGAGTTTCTCGAACTGTCAGGGGATAAAGGGGAGGGGAGGATGATTTGCCTATCAGTTTATCACGATCGCGAATAAATGTCCACGCATTTGGATCGTATTTGAGTGTAGGAGGGGATGGGGGGAGATAGAAGTGGCGAGAAAGAAAAGAAAGATGGGGAGAAAAAAAAGAGATAATATTACGAGAAAGAAAATTGATGGCCTTAGATAATAAGAATAACCTGTTTTCCATTACTTGGACCTGGGCGCAACTTGCCCCAGACCAAACATTTTGGTTATTGAGACCTTTTTCCTCTTACAGTACATAACCCGGAATCGTTGTGATGGGAATTTTCCCCCTGTCCTCCCAATTTCGGGCATTACACACGTCTATTCTCCGGGAGAATTAAAAATTTAATATTTGATTAGCACTTTCTGACCTCCGTTTTCCCTTTTTAAAGTTGTGTCAAGAGGAGTGTCTGAATGGACGAATTATGGTTAATTACTAGAGATTCTTCTATTTTTGAAACGGGTAAAATTTTTAGATTTCAGGAAAATTCAAAAAGAAGAAAGTATTCCCCAAACAACCTCCGACCTGGGCCTTAAGTGGGGTTTAAACCTGATCAAACCTAATTCTCGTTGCTAGGATCGTCCCAGGGCGCACCCGGCTACCCCCCTGGTTAGATACGAGAGCCTGACAGTCCTGAAAAATTCGTACACCTCAAGCTGCTGAATGTAGTGAGTAAACGTACGATATCCGAATTAAAATACCCTCTCACCGAACCAGGTGAGCCCTGAAAAAATAGATATCGAATTTAGAAAAGAGAAATCTCCTGCCCAAATTTTTTTTATCTAGCGGACACACTCACCTTCCCTTTACTCAGTAATCTAACTTAACCCTTTTCGCTTAATCTTAAAAGAATACACCAAGTGGTTGAGTAATTGAATGAAAATACCTGAAGACTCACCGAACCAGACTGAGTCCGTTTAAAGAAATTTTGAAGACGGAAACCCAATCAACCTCCACCGGGGGTACAACTACCGAAACGAGTAGGGATTAACCTTTCAAGTCCAAAAAAATAAATTATCAATGTTTTATGTTCAAATAATTCTTTGTTTTTTTAATTTTTAAAATATGGATACCCAACTTTTCCACTTTTTGTTATGGGGGATCATGGTTCTTGTTAGCCATGTACTTCTTTTGGCCCTTTAGCTCTTCAAAAAGTTTCAGGAAATCTGTAGGTTCTTTGGGAAAATAAAAGTGGTTTCATTCCCGAGCCCTGTCGCTGTTTCCTCCGCCTCCGTAGTGTTTGGGCCCCTGTTGCTCTGGGTTTTTGGGAGACCCCGGCGGCGGCGGCCAGGGGTTCAGAGCCCCTTTAACCCGCACGGGGAATGATGTACAGGTTTTGGGGCCCGTGTTGTCAGCGCAGCTCATGTTTGTTTAGGGTACCGAGGGAAATCCAGAAATTCCCCCGACGAGGGTTCACGTCCTCTCTTTTTACATGGTGGTGGTTGCGAGGCGTGGGGTCGTGGCGGCTAGACGCGGCGGCTGTAGCGGCTAGGAAAGGCGGTACGGGGGTTATGGGGTAAGGGGGGCATAGCTGAGGCGAGCGTGGCGGCCCCGGCCGCCGGCATGCTGTGGTGAGGGGCTGGATGGCTTTTTCTTACAGCTCACTGCACATGGGGCATGGTCAGGGGTGTATGTTTTTGGGTTTTTAGGGGGGAAAGATTAATGAGCCTACTAATGACGATTACTGTATGAAAATTTTTCCGAAATTTTATTTTATCTTGCTATTTTTCCCAAAGGGGAGATTCTGGAACTGTTTTTGAAGGAAATAATATCCCCCCGCTTTAGTCACCCGTGTGATGCCCGGGTTTTACGTTTTTTGACACCTTGGGTGAATGATATTAATTGTTAGAAATTTTTCATTTATAATAAAACTCCTCGTCAAAACTGAATTTGGGAAAAAAACTTGGGGGTTTGTAAGGGGGAAAAGCTGCCACCAGTCCAGGGGAGTATTCTATGGTTTATCCCCGAAAAAACGATTACTTATGGGAATTTTTGGTATCGGGGTGAGTGCTTATTTTTACACGATAAGGCTGAGACTCTTTTTGAGACGTGGGGGTATTTTCCCAAAAAAGGAATAAACACCCGGGGTTTTTGCAATAAACACAAGAAACTATATTTTAAAAATCACCGGGTTTTTTCCCACGAAAAGTTATTTTCTTTTTTGAGAACTTTGGTACGTATAACCAAATTAAGCGTAGGAAAGCTCTACAGGCATAAACTACCCCACTGAATTTTATTCTTTGAAAATACCATCTACGTATACACCAAAATGAACACCTAGGTATACATGGAAGAATAGGGGGGGAAAAAAAGTAAAGTAATGGAATGTTTTTTTTCACGAACATTTTGGGTTGGTTTCCCCCCCGACCATCACTCGCCCAAACCCTTTAAGGAAGGGAGGGCTCATCAATAAACACTTATAAGACAGGGGCCAAACTCCCATGCGTTAAAGAACCTAAAAAAATGTACCTATATATAGATAATTTAAAGATATATTAAACAAGTGGGGGGGGGGAAAAGGGGCGAGTTACGGCATATTTTCCTTGAAGGAAGCGGAGGAGAAACTGATGGTCGCGTGGTCCCCCAAGGGGGAGCTTGGGAAAATCCCGGGGGAAAAGGGGTGTTCGGATATTTGAAGGCTTTCCCCCGAAGGAATATAAGAAATTCGAATGATCTTATTGCTAAAGAACAAGTATAGATGAAATGACTGCCTAGGACGCAGTTCTTTTATTTTATATAGAAGAATTTTAAAACATTTTTTTGCAATATCCCGGGGGGAGTTTTTCCCCATCGGCAAAACCCACGAACGTGTTTTTAGAGGCGGGGGATAGGGAGTCGACCATAAATTTGGTCGACTTTTAATTCAGCGAATAACCGACTAACCCCCCATTTTTGCGTAACCGACTCTATTTTGTGTGTTTTTTTTAAAGGGCAAAGAATCTAAGGTTTTTCCTCGAAGTCAGGAGGATAAAAAGGGGGGGGGGTAAGAAGCTTTGACTCATCAGTTATGACGATCGCGGGAAAAAAATTTTCCCCCGCATTTTTATCGTATTCTGAGTGTATGGAGGGGGAGGGGGGGGAGATAGAAGTGGGAGAAAGAAAGAAAGATGGTAGAAAGAAAGAAGATAAATATTACGAGAACAGAAAAGATTTGATTGGCCTTAGTATAATAAGAATAACCTGTTTCTCCATATACTGGACCTGGGCGGCAACTTGCCCCAGACCAAGCATATGGTTATTGAGACCTTTTTCCTTCTTACAGGTACATAACCCGGGAATCGTGTGATGGGAATTTCCATCCTGTCTCTCCGAATTTCCGGGCATTACAATAACATGCAATGTAACTCTTTATCAAATTAGAGAGAACTGCAACTCCGAAATGCCAGTGGTCGCTGGCAGTTTTAACTCACAATTTGGTGAAAAGTTGGTCAACTTGAAAGAAAAATATGGGCTTATTCCACTGCACTTAAAACACAAAAGTATAATTTTAAGAACGATTTTCTTCTATATGTATATTGTATAGAAGCCTGAGTCTGTAAAACATCCCATTTAACCAATAACCAAGTAGGTTATAGTTGAGGAGCGAGGTAAATGTTACTCTATGATATTATATAGTCAATAACGTATGTTTAGAAGTTATCTATACCTAGGCAGTCATATTTTCCTGTTATTATTGTGTATCAATCAGATAGAAAGCCTGGAAGTGCAATGAGTCGACGCGTGAAGTGGCAATGTTTTGATTCAATCTCCCCGCCACAATCTCCCCGCCACCACTCCCCGCCGCGGCGTGTCGCCTCCACAATTATAACCTACATTGTCGCAGCAACAAGCCGATTTCGGCATTCTTTATTCTTCGTTTTTCCAAGGCATTGCTTATTGTATTTTGACAAGCGTTTGCCAGACGCAGCAGTACTGTCTTAGAAAACAGTGTGAACATCACCCAAATTTTACATGCCACAATATACATGTTAAAAATATATTAAGCTTTGCTACTCGAGGCGCGTAATTTGCATTAAATTGCTATTATAGAACGTTCCATCGTAATGAATGTCATCCATATAATTAGTAGAACAAAGAAGAACATATTTTTGGTATTCAGATGCGGTGCATCAATGTTATCGCGAAATTAATTTATGAAAAATATTAGTCGCGGAGCCAAAACACAGTAGACCAACCTTTGAGTTAAAACTGCCAGCGACCACTGGCATTTCTCGAGTTTCAGTTCTCTCTAATTACCACATTGTTACGCTGAACATATAATGCGACAAAAAAGGTAATACAAATGTATCAATTTCGAGATATTAATATTTTTGAAAAATATCACTAGTTATCTCGGGTAGCGGTACTTGGCAACCTAAAAGTTGCCAAAAGTCGCTTGAACATACATTTATTATTGAACTCATTCATCTATAATAATATAAGCGAAAGTGTGTCTGTCTGTCTGTGTGTCCGCGATAGGTGCCGCCCCCAGCGACGCAACCCCATCATATGGCACAGTTTTGGAACCAGGTCGACCAGGGGAACATTTTAAGGCCACTTGTGGGGTGATCCGATCACTTTTTCTTCTTTTTTTTTTAGTAGCCTATTAGCGAGAATTGTGAAAAAAAAGTGGGTTGCGAGAATTGAGGAAACCTTGATGTAGGGTGAGGGGTTAATGGTGAGTGTGGTGTGGGGGTGATGGAAATTGGGTGTGGGGTGATGGGTGAGTGAATGGGTGGGGGGTGATTGGGTTGGGGTGATGGTGATGGGCGGGGAATAGGTGGGGTGAGGGGTAATGGGTGAGTGAATGGGTGTCCGGTGATGAGTAATGGGTGAGTAAATGGGTGGGGGGTGAGGGGGTAATGGGTGAGTGAATGGGGGGGGGGTGGGTAATGGGTGAGTGAAGGTTGGGGTGATGTGAATGGGTTGGCGTTTATACATTCATTTCTACATCCATGATTTCAGGAAAGTTAGAAGGGGCTATCTGGAGAGTCTGTGTTTGGTGGGCCGAAGGCCCACCAATAGCCCTCCGCAGGAGCTAGCCAAAAAGTCCGCCCGCAGGGCGGCTTTGCGGCTAGTTACTGATAAGGATCACATGAGTATCAGTACTACAATCTATAGTGATATTACATCTTGTATGGTGTTCTACGACCAATATGTCATGTGGCGAGATAACTGTAGCGGATATTATATCATTTGTTAAGGGTTTTTTTCGGATCACAAATTATCCATCTTTTTTAATATTGTTTTATCATGTTGAAATTATTACATTATAAAAACGTTTGCATAATCCAGTTTACATCGATTTTGCTGGTATTAATCAAGCAATCACTTATAGATGAATTATTACGTGGACGACAGAAAATACTTCATAAACATTTCCCGTCAACTCAAGTTCAGGCTGAAGCGCGATGACCGTCTGCCGCTTTGAAAGTTGAAACTGGTTACAACTGGACTGTGCTCTGCCAGGACTGACCGCTTCCTCCGTCACAAATAAACAAGTACTCTTCCCTCACCTATAGTCCGGCCCTAAGGACCAGTTAAAGAGGATGGGGAACCCGGGATAAAAACCCAAAATTTTGTTAGGCTTTTAAAGGGGTCCAGCATGATTTTGAGGGGGGGAAAAAAAAGATCCAAATTTACTCAGAAGCCCTATAAACCATTTTTGGAAAACGGCAAATTTTTCACTTAAAAAAAATTTGATAAAATCAAGTTTCCCCTTTTAAGGGCAAAAAAAATTTTCCCGTAAGAAATACATCCACTATTTTGTTATTTTTTTCACCCTTTTAATTAAAGACCACTTTTCAAATTTTACCAGGCCAACCTTTTCTTTTACAAGGGAAATTTTAGGCTTACATGTATGACCATGAATTATTACTACAGTACTTATTTTAAGGATGCAAAAAAGTCTGCAAACTGTTTTGTTTTGGGTTTTTTGCGGATTTTGAAGAGCCCCGTCCTCTTTGTGAGGGTTTGGCGCGTGTCAGCCCCAGAAAAAAATTTGGGCCCACTTCGCGGGCCCCTTTTAAAGCACATGGAAGGACAAGTCGCCCCCAGCTTCTAGGATTTTTCCCTGGAGAAAGGACTCATTTCGAGAACTCAACGCTCTCCCATGCCTTTTTGCTTTTTGGTGCTGCCCCAAAGACGGGGAGGGTTTGATCGGGAACATGCACAGTGGCAAAACTGTCACACAATTAACACCAGAAACGGGCAAGGGCGAAGAAGCGAGGGAGAAAAGCACCCCTGCTCCAAAGACCGTGCCGTCGTCCACCAAATTTTTCGAAAAGACCAGCTGCATATTTTCCCAAAAAGATGGACTCCTGATGATTTTAAAAACCCCCTAGGGGCGATGACAATTTTAGGTCAATGCCCAGATCTGTTGGATTCAGATTTTTTGCCCAGGATTAAAGGGTTCGGGACCTCATTGCCCCCCAAAGGGCCAAGTAATCTTGCTTGTTTGGTTGGACTGCGGAATCGTCACCGGCCCCCCTGATCGGGAACAGGAAAACCTCAGGAGGGCCGGGAAACCAGACAAGAAAGCCCGAGAAAGAGCATTTGCTGAGCTGGTCACTTACATAGAGAAGAAGTGGGAAAAGGCACATTGCTCTTAAATTTTTGCTTCCCAGCATTTTACAAAGTCGTCTTGCGACTTTGGCTCAGGAGTGAAGTAAAAAAGTTCGCTTAAGAGCAAATCCTGAAGCCTTTCCTTTTCACAAGAGAAAAGGATGGAAAAAATGTGCTACTTGTCAAAAAAAGGCATGCAAAAATGCTGAAAAGGCCATGGAGACGACTATGAAGGAGATGCATAATTTTGGGAAAAAAGCGCCAGGATTGGCGAGGGGACATCTTCGTTCCTGTGGTTTCAATTTCAGTGGCTCCTTTCCCCTGCTCCCAGAAGAACTCTGTTCCAGCCAACCTCAAGATATGGTGCCACTGTGAAAGGAGCTGATTTGAAAGATCGGGGACTGCACATTTTCCCGGGCCTGTCTCCTGCCTCACAGATATACTTTTCAACTGAAAAAAGAGAGCCAAAAGGAAAGCAAATCCCCAAGCATCGATCCGACTTTCCCTTTGGAAATTGAGCCACCCCCCATTTACTTTGGGCCTAAACCTCCCCCCCACCAACTAGGTCAAAAAAACTTGTCCAACACCAGGCCCAAACAACAAAACCCAACTGCAAAGGCCCGGGGTTGGACACTGGACAAAAACAAACCCGGGTCCGCTGGAGCTCGCGGGCCTGCGGCAGCAAAGGCTGTAATGACTTGTAAAAGGGGGCCTGCAAAAGTCGCGGTTTGGCGGGAGATGTTCTGAAAGAAAGCCAGCGGAAAAAGGGCCCCAAAAAATGGCAGCTGAAAATGTGAGAAGTAACAATAATTACAATAGAATATACCTGCATTGTATCTGGTGCTTAACAAAGAATGGCATTCCGCACGTAAAGGAAAAAATTTTGTTTTTAAAATGAGCTTAAGAAACTTTTTTTCATAATGCACCGTCAAGTTTAAACCACTGCATTTAAAATTGAAAGGGATTTGTTTTAATTGTGTTCTGTAAAAAACTACAGGGGGTTTCGCGATGTCCGCAGGGGAGTTTAAAGTCGAATAAATATTAAATTTTATGTTTTTTTTTACAGCCCAAGGAATATTTTGTTTGGAGTTATTAAATAAAAATAAAAAGAAACTTCATCCCAAAAAACATTACCTTATGACTATTTTTTTTTTAAAAAAACCCCCTTACCTAATTTCCACATGGGAAATGTCAAATAATAAAAAAGCGTTTCCTTATAGCCATTGAGTGAGGGTCATTTGTCTCCCCTCTCAAAATCATAGCTAGGACCCGTAGAGGCCGAAAAAATTTTTGGTGTTTATCCGGATGTCCCCCCCATTTCACAACTGCCGGGGCTATACTTATTCCGAAAAAGAACGGGTCGTATGCCCCCCCAGTGTTGTCACAGGGCTTTTTCAAAGGCTCTATAACGTATATAGATCGTCGAAGCCACTACCTTGGAATGACCAGCTGTTTTCACGCATACGCATGTAGTATGTAACATGTAGCAATCCTATTTTTTAATATTTTTAAATTCGAGAAAGTAAAATAAACTTTTTTAAACCTGAAATCCTTTTTATCCTATAGTCGTAAACCCTATAAGGGGTTACTGGATGAGAGTAGAAGGTATATATACATCAAGAATACCCTTTAGCAGGGTATCCTTTCCTTGGATTACCCCAGTAAAGGGCATTCTAAGTATATGTTTACCCTTAAAGGGATAATGTAAAGGGGATATCAAGTTTTAATATACCCCCATGGGATACTATTTCAGACACTAGGATACCCTTTTTTACCCTTTTTATACCTTAAAAAGTTTTGTAGGGAAAAAATAAAGACAAACAGACGAAGCAAAACAAATGGAGATAGAAAATATAAGGAGAGAGAGAGGTGGTGGGTTTTTGTGTTGTGTGTTTTATGTGTGTGTTGTTGGTGTGAGGGGGACATAACGCAGACAGACGAAGCAGACCCCCAATTATCGGGTGTACATAAAAGAAGAGAAAGGGGGGGGCGAGCATTTTGTTCCGCTGTTTAAACTCATTTCGCGGGATTTTTAGTGCGGGGGAAAAAGTACCACGGGGGGAAAGGGGCCCTTTTCTTCGGGGGGGACTAAAAAAAGTCCGGGGGGGGGGGCGAAGGGGGGGTTTTTAAAAATATCAGGGGGGGGGGGGGGCGGGGCAAAGGGGGGGAAAAGGGGCACGAAGGGGGGGAAATAAGGGGGCCGCTTTCTTGTTATCTCCATAATACTCCTACATTTTTGGCATATTACCCCTCCTTCTCCTCTCCCTCTCCTTCTTTTCCCCTCTCTCTTCTCTTCTTCCCAAAATCATCAAAATCTCGACACTCACAACAAGCACACCTAAATTTACATAAGGCAATGCAGAGAAATTTTTTTTTTTTCTCCTCTTCTCTCTCCTCTCTCTCTCTCTGTATCTCTCTCTCACACACAAACACACACAAAAAGAAACGTAAAACGAAATAAAAATATGAAAAAAACTGATGTGAAAATAAAATAAAGGGATGAATAAAAAAGAAAGAAAAGAAAAAGGACACCAAAAAGATAAAAAAAAGAGGCGAGAAAAAAAAACACGTGTTTTTTTAAAAATTAAAAAACGGTTCCTTTTTTTTAAACCAGTGAATCTAGCTTAGAGGAGGAGGAGGGGAGGAGAGGAGGGGGAGGAGGAGGGGAGGGGAGGGGAGGGGAGGGAGGGGAGGAGGAAGGAGGAGGGGGAAGGGGGGAAGGAAGGAGAATGGAAAAAAAAATATCTCTCTCTCCTCTCTTTTTCTCTCCGGGTTTTTGCTAAGCAAGGGTTTTTTACGTTCCCCCAAACCTAATGGCGCATAAATCTTTTTTCCTTGCCCGCCAAAGAGAGAGAGAGGGGAAGGAAAGGAGAGGGGGGAGGGGGAGAGGGGAGAGAGAAGAGAGAAGAGAGAGGGGGAAAGAGAGAGAGAGACAGAAAAGAAAGAAAAAGAAGAGACAAAACAGAGAAGAAAACCAGAGACAAGAGAGGAGAGAGAGGGCGTTTAACCAAACAAAAAAAAAAACAACAAACAAACAACAACAAACCCCCCAAAAAAAACAAAACAAAAAAAACACACCCAAAATCCTCCGCTCCCCCCCTTTTTTCCTTTTTTTGTTTTTTTCAAACCCCAACAACCCCCAAAAATTTTCCCAACAAAAAAATTTTAAACCAAAAACCCCCCCCCTTCCCTCCCTCTTTCTCCTTTTTTCCTTTTTTTTTTTTTTCCTTTCCCCCTTTTTCCTCTCTTTCCTAAATTCTAAAAAAAAAAAGAAAAAATTTGAAGGAAAAAAAGAATATCAGGAAAAAAAGTTAATTACTCACTGTATCAAAATTGGAACCAAAAGTAGAAAAAAAAGAGCAAAATTCTTAAAAAAAAGTCATATACCATCAGAATCTGGCGTATAAAAACAAAAACAAAAAAATATGAAGGAAAAAAAGAATATCAGGAGAAAAAAAAGTAAAGGCTACATACTTTGTACGAAACTGCTACGAAAAAAGATCAAAACTAATCTTGCTACCCTTAACCGGGGGCTCGTGGCTGACTCGAGGTAGAAGTGGCAGTAGTAGCAGACGTAGTGGCAGTGGTAGTGGTGGTGGTAGGTGGTGGTGGTGGTGGTGGTGGTGGTAGGTGTGGTGTGTGGTGTGGTGGTGGTGGTGGTGGTGGTGGTGGTGGTAGTGGTGGTAGTGGTTGTGGTGGTGGTGGTGGTGGTGGTAAGTGGTACTGGTGGTGGTAGGTGGTGGTGGTGGTGGTGTTGTGGTAGGTAGTGGTGGTGGTAGATGGTGGTGGTGGTGGTGGTAGGGTGTGGTGGTGGTAGGTGGTGGTGGTGGTGGTGGTGGTGGTGGTGGTGGTGGTGGTAGGTGGTGGTAGGTGGTAGTGGTGGTGGTGGTGGTGGTAGGTGGGTGGTGGTGGTGGTGGTGGTAGGTGGTAGTGGTGGTAGGTGGTGGTGGTGGTGGTGGTGGATGTGGTTTTTGGTGGTAGGTGGTAGTGGTGGTAGTGGTGGTGGTGGTGGTGGTGGTGGTGGTGGTGGGGGTGGGGGTAGTGGGGGTTTGGTGGGGGGTGGGGGGGTGGGCGGCAGGGGTTGGTTTGGGGTTGTGGTAGGGGGGGTGGTGGTATTGGTATAGTGGTAGAGGGGTAGGTGGGGGTTTGGTAGGTGGGGGTGGTGGGGGTTGAGGGGTGGTGGTAGGGGGGTGGTAAGTGGTAGTGGTGGGGGGTGGTGGTGGTAAGTGGGGGGTGGGTGGTAAGTGGCCCTGGGGGGGGGGGTGGTGGGTTTGGTTAGGGGGGGGGGTGGTGGTGGTTGGGGTGGTGGCGGCAGGGTGGTGGGGGGTGGGGGTTGGGGGTAGGGGTGGTTGGTGGTTTTGGGGGGTGGTGGGGGTTTGGGGGTTTTTGGGGGAGGTGGGGGGCCGTGGTAGGGGGGTTGTATTGGGGTTTTGGGTTTGGTTTGGGGGGTTAGGGGGGGTTGTGGTGGGGGAGGGGGGTGGGGGGGTAGGGGGTTTTGGGTAAGTGGTAACCCCCGACCCCAGTACCCGTACCTTCTTTTCCCCCTTATAAACTTTCTGCCTCTTTATATACATAAGTGTCTTGCAGGGTAAACCGTCCCCACCCCCCCCTTTTTTTGTCTGCGAAAAAGGGGCGGGGGAAATTTGCGGTTTGGGGGCCAACAAACCCCAAATTTTTTCCCCGCCCTTTTTTTGGCCTTATTTTAAAGGGGGTATTTTTTTCCCCTCCCAAAATATATTTTACATATAAAAATATACTGTTGTCTTGGGGGGGAAATGTTTGTTCTATAATATTACAAAAAAAAACCGTAAAACCCACTAAAGAAAGGCCATTATAACTCAAAAAAATAGCGAATTTAATTCACCAACCCTCCAGCTCCCTTTTTAATTTTTTGGCTCGAAACTTTTTAATAGGAATTAATAGAGCGGAATTTATTAGTTTTTTCCATTGATGTATTTCGTTGTCTGAAAAATTAATTAGCAGCAGCATAAATTAGCGTTAACAAAATAAAATACCTCATCAATCGGGTATTTTTACCCGATTGATGAGGTTATTTATTTATTTAAACGCAAATTTATTACAGGGCTATTCATTTATCAGCAACGAAATATATCAATGGAAAGCAATAAAATTCCCGCTTCTTTGAATTCTCCTTTAAAAAAGTTTTCGAGCAAAATTTTAAATGGGAGCGGGGGTTGGTGAATTTTAAAGTTCATGCTATTCTTGACCCTCATAATGGCCTTTTTTTTGGGGTGTTTTTTACGGTTTTTTATTTGTAATATTAAGAACAAACTTTCCGAAGACACAGAAATTTTTTATATGAAAAACTATTTTTGGGTAGGGGAAAAGTACCTAACAGCAAACCGGGCGGAAGTGGAGTTTGTTGGTCCTCCAGCTCGCTCCGACGGGCGACATTTGGCTTGAAGACGGCGGCATTTGGCTTGAAGACGCCAGATCGTGACGTCAGTGCAAGACACCTATCTTTCCATTCTTGCAATAGCATCACTCTTTATATATTCTTTACATTTTCTCTTCCTTTTCTTCTTCAAGTCTCACTTCTGCAATAGAGAAAAAACATATACATTAACCCCTTCACGCCCAGATCTTTCCTTGGCTATAAAAAATTGTATGTTGTTGAGCCATAAAACTACGAAAAGTAACTGAATATGCCAAATAAATTAGTCGGCAAGGATATTAAGCAGGTCATATCTATAAAATATTGTTCACTAAAAATCGTCTAATGGTACCCAAATAAATTACAATGGAAATTACGTTCTGGGTCTCAAGGGGTTAATAAACACGTGTAAAACAACCACGCAAACACACAGACAAACCGAACTGATCACATAACCGAATAGGCTAACAAGAATAACATCATATAGCCATAGAAAAAACTTAAATGGAAAACACTAAATAACATGGGGGGGGGGGGGGGGGGGGGGGGCACTCAGTAGAGCCTCCTCCGCCCGAATATTTCATAAATTTGGGTTGCCAAGGGGCACATTTTGGGATTCGATTTCAAAAAAAAAAAATAAAAAAAACCAAAATAATAAAAATATATATATATATTATATATATATATTATATTATATATATATTATTATAAATATATATTATATATAATTATATTTTATATATAATATAATATATTATATTTAATATATATATATTATATTTATTATATAATTTTATTTTAATAATTTTTATAATTATTTATATATATATTTTTATAAATTATTATATAATATATTTTATAAAATATATATATATATATATATATTATAATATATAAAATTTTTTAATAATATAATATATATATATTTTTTTATATAAAAAATTTATTAATATATTTTTTAATATTAATTTATATTATATTTTAAAATATATAATTATTATAAATTTTTATTATAAATAATATATATTATATATAAAATATATATATATATATATAAAATAAAATTTTATATATATATAAATTTTTAATATATTATATTATGCACTCATAATAGCGCAAAACCTCCGGCCGGGGGGTAGCATTTCATTTTTGTTGAAAACTTTTGGCAAAAACAGGTTTTTTTTCCCAAAAAAAATTTTTTTCCCTTTTTTCCCAAAATTTTGAAATAAAAAGGGGGTTTTTTCCTTATACCAAAAAGGGGATTTGGAACCGGTTTGGGGGGGTCCAAAAAAAAAACTTTAAAAATTCCCCAACCCCCTTTCAAAAATTTTCCCCTTCCCCCCGTCGGGGGGCCCCTTTACTTTTCGGGGGGCCTCCCTTTTCCCCTTTCCTATCCCCCTTGCTTCAATCTTTTTCTCTCTGGCCTCTTTTTGTTTTTTCTTCTAGGGGGTTTTTTTTGGGGTTTAAAAAACTCTCCTCTCTCTTCCCCCCCCCCCCCCCCCCCCTTTTTTCTCTCTCTCTCCCCTCTCATCCTTTCCCTCTTTCTTCCTCCCCCTCCCTCTCTCCCCTCTCCCTCTCTCCTCTCCCCCTCTTTTCCTCCTCCCTTTTTCTCCCCCCTTTCTTTCTTGTCTGTCTTTCTCTGTGTCTGTCTTTCTCTCTATGTGTCTGTCTGTCTCTCTCTTGCTCTGTCTTTTTCTATGTCTGTCTCTCTCTTGCTGTCTGTCTTTCTTTTGCTCTGTCTTTCTTTTGCTGTCTGTCTGTCTGTTTTTGTCTTCTGTCTGTCTGTTTTTGTCTGTCGGGTCCTGTCTGTCTGCTGTCTTTTCTCTCCCCCCAATAAAGAAAAGCTGGGAAAACACTCCATCTCGCGCTTAATGATATGCAGGGGACTTATAGTAATGAATGTTTGCTTAAATATCAAAAGTAACTAAAGGGGCGCCTCATTATTTGAATTTGGGGAGACATATGGGGCCAGGAATAAATTTTAGCCCTACTAAAATTTAATTAAAAGACTCCTTGAGACAAAAATTGTTTATGAGTAGGCATAAATTCCACCCCCACTTTCTCTGTAGGGGGGTGGGGTTTGGGGTGTGTGTTTGTGTGTGTGTGGGGGGTGTGTGTGTGTTGTTGTGTGTTGTGGTGTGTGTGGTGTGTGTGTGTGTGTGTGTTAAATTTTTTTTGTGTGTTTAATTTAACCCCTTAGACCCCAAACGTAATTTTTCCATTGTAATTTTTGGGTACCTTAGACAATTTTTAGAGAATATAAGCTATTTTACGATTACCTGTTTGTATCCTTTTCCACTAACTAATTTGATAATTTTTATTACTTTTCGTAATTTTAAAGGCTCGACAAAAATAAAATTTTTTTATAGCAAAAGGGAAAGATCTGGGCGTGAAGGGGGGGGGGGGTGTGTGGTGTGTGTGTGTGGTGTGTGTGTGTGTGGTGTGTTGGGGGTGTGGTGTTGTGTGTGGGTGTGTGTGTGTGTGGTGTGTGTGTTGGGGGGTGGGGGGTGGTGTGTGGTGTGTTTTTGTGGTTGTGGTGTGTGTGTTGGGTGTGGGTGGGGGTGGAATCTCTCTCTTTTTTCCCCCTCACTCTCTCTCTCATTCTGGCATGGTAATCAATTTATTCCTTATTTAAAAAGGGGCAGCGGAAAAATAATGCTCGCTCACTCCATTAAAACCCCCGCCCTCTTTTGGCCCCCGATGAATCCTAACTCTGTGCCCCCTGAAATGAACACGGGGTCGAACCATTTTCACTGACTTTCCCATATTTACGTCAAAGGGGAAGAAGTAAAAATATAAAATTTACCAGTGTAAAAAAATAGTTACTCTATTTTGGGCAAAAAAAGTATGTGCAGTTCGTATGAGGAACTACACAAACGCATGAACATATAAACTTTTTCTCATGTGAAAGGGTTTATTTTGGGGGTTTTTTATTATTATTTTTTTATTATTATTATTTTATTATTATTATTTTATTATTATTATTTTATATATATATTTTTAGTGAGTAGAGTAGTTTTGTAGTTTTGTAGTAGATAGTATAGTGGTTGATGGGGGTGTTAGGTGTTACGGTGATAGTAGTGTAATATGGGTGGGAGTTTGTATTTGTAGTATTTGTATTAGATAGTGTAGTAGTAGTAGTAGGGTTTGTAGGTTTGGGGGTATGGGTGTTCGGTGATGTGTGTGGTAATTGGGTGGTGTAGTATGTGTGTTGTAGTGTAATTTTTGTGTGTATAGTATGTGTATTAGTAGTAAAGGGAGTATTGGTTTGGTGGTTGAGTGTTACGGTGTAGCAGTGTGGTAAAATTGGGGAGTAGTAGTATTTGTAGTAGAGAGAAGAAAATAGTAGTAGTTAAAATTTGTAGTAGTAGTAGTATAGTAGTAGTATAGTAGTAGAAGTAGTTAGTAGTAGAAGTAAGTAGTAGTAGTAGTAGTAGAGTAGTAGTGTAGTAGTTTGGTTTTATGGTGGTATGGGGGTTCGGTGATAGTAGTATGGGAATATGGGGTGGTGGTGGTTTAGTAAAATGTAGTGTTAGTTTTTAAAGGGGTTGTAGTATGTGTAGTGTAGTGATATAGTAGAGAAGTATGTATAGTGTTGGTTGTGGTGGTATGGGTTACGGTGATAGCGTGTTTTTAATTGGGTATGTTTAGTGGGAATGGGGATTTTTTGTAGTAGTGTTAGTAGTAGGTTAGGGGTTGAGTGTTACGGGGATAGTAGTAGTGGGGAATTAGGTGATGGTAGTATTAGTAGTGTATATAGTATTAGTAGTAGTAGTTAGGGGTAAAAGTTAGATATAGTATTTAGTTTTGTAGTAGTATTAAAGGGGGTTGATGTGGGTAGTAGTGTTAGGGGGAAGTATAGTGTTAATAGGTGAATTGGTAGTAAGTTAAATAGTAGTAGTAGTAGTGTAGTATTAGTAGTTAATAAATAGTAAAAAAAAAAAGTAGTAGTATAGTAATAGTTTGTAAAGTAAAAGGTTTTAAAAAGTGATGTGTTAGGTGAATAGTATTGGTAAAAAAAATGGGAAGTAGTAGTAGTAGTAGTGTAAATTAGTAGTAGTAAAATATAGTATAGGGTAGTAGTAGTAGTATAGTATAGTATAGTAGTATAGTAAAGTATATATAGTAGTAGTAGTAGTGTAGTATATAGTAGTAGTATGTAGTTGATGGATAGTGAGTGTTAGGTGATAGTAGTAAAGTGTAATATGAAAAAAGTATGTAGTAGTAGTATAGTAGTAGTAGTAGTAGTAGTATAGTAGTATAGGTAGTAGTGTAGTAATAGTGTAGTAGTATAGTAGTAGTAGTAAGTAGTAAAGTATAGTAGTAATAAGTAGTATAGTAGTAGTAGTAGTAGTTAGTTTTAGTAGTAGTAGTATAATTTTGATAATAGTAAGTGTAGTAGTAGTAATAAGTAGTAAATAGTAGTAGTAGTAAGTATAGTAGTATAGTGTATAGTAAGTATAGTAGTTTGAGTAGTAGTAGTAGTAGTAATAGTATAGTATGTAGTAGTAGTAAGTATTAGTATAGTAGTATAATGTAGTAGTAGTAGTAGTAGTTGTAGTATATAGTAGTAGTAGTGTTTAAATTTTAAATATAGTTAGTATGTATAGTGTAGAGTAAGTAGTAGTAGTAGTAGTAAAAAGTAGTGTAGTAGTATAGGGTTTGTAGGGAATAGTAGTAGTAGTAGTGTTTAGTATGATTAGTGGAAGTGTAATAGTTTTGTAGTATAGTAGTAGTAATAAGGGAGTAGATATAGTATAATAGTAGTAGTAATGTAGTATAATAGTAGTAGTGTGTAGTAAGTATAGTAGTGTAGTTTGTAGTATATAGTATAGTAGTAGTAGTAGTGTAGTAGTGAAAATTTTTGTAAGTTTTTTTTTTTTTTTTTTTTTTTTTTTTGGGGGGGGGGGGGGGGGGGGGGAAAGTAGTTTGTAGTAGTTTGTTTTTTTTTTTTTTTTTTTTTTTTTTTTTGGGGGGGGGGGGGGGGGGGGGGGGGGAAAAAATTTTGTAGTAGTTTGTTTTTAGTTTAAATAGTAGTAGTAAGGGAGTAGTTTTGTAAGGGAGTGTTGTAGTTAAAAAGGGATGTTTT